>OZ010738.1:32344981-32374981 GCA_963932295.1 Tipula lateralis | reverse complement strand
TAACCTACCGAGTTAATGGACTATATAGTGATTCCCACCACTCTTTAAGATAATTGCACGAGCTCTAAAAACATGTTTTAAAAATTAAAATTTCCTTTTAAACAAAAATAAAAATTTTCCACGAATTGAAAATGAAAAATTCTAAGTAAAATATCTGCTTAACTTCATTACACTTAAATTGAAAAAAATTGTTTATAACAAAAAAGAAATAACATTTTTAAAACAAGTTAAATAAATTAAATGAAAAATTATATATTTACCAAAAATTAAAACAATAAATGAATCAATTTTGATTTTTCTTTTCTTTATATTTATTTTAATTAACGTATGCAACAAGTGTACAGATATAGCTTAGTAGGAATATTATTAATTACCGTTAATTAAAATACTTTGTTTATTATCTAATTTATAGAAACATTTCGGTGTACGAATCAAGGTTTTGTAATTAAAAAATAATAATTTAAAATTTATTAGCATAATCTAATTTTAACACATTTTGAATTGTATGTATAAGTAATTTGAAATTAAGATTCTGCATAATCTTAAATTTATTTGTTTCAATCTGGACATAGCAATGTATAAAGTTTTATTACATCTCGCTATGCTATCTCTTCTAATTGTTACATATATGTCTAAGTATATATATATATAAATATATATATATATATATATATATATATATATATATATATATATATATATATATATATATATATATATATATATATATAATATATATATATATATATACATATATATACATGTATATAAACATGTATTATTTAATAGTATAATAATGTGAACATAAGAACTTTTCAATATTAAACCATTTACGTTGTCGTCTCTGTTTTGGTGTTATATTAACAAGTCAAATTTTAATTTAATTTTTTAACATGATGATAAATACTATTTTATTAATAAATAATATATATTTTATATATAAATAAATAACAAATATATATTTAAAAATAGTCAACCTATTTTTTGTAAATTATAAACCACACGTTCTTATGTTCCGCTGTTACTAAAAAGAGATATGACAGCGCAAGTGAAAATTAAAAATGTTCGTTATATATTTTTCAATTAAACACAAAAAATAATATGATTTATGGCGTATGTGGTTTTAGGGCGGGCCAAAGTGTTTTTTTTAACAAGATAATTATGACACAATTTCGTTCACTATGACATTATATAATTGGTGGTGATAAAAACATATGTAGTTATGTATTTATAAACAGTGTATAAATATATGCTGTGTTTTTAAGAGATCCCACTCATACATGATCTATATACAATATATACATGTTCAATTTTTAATGGCCTTTGGGTTCAGTGTTTTACGCAAACATAGCAAATATAAGTCTACTGCAGACATTTTATTATAAATATATACTTAACACACAAAACGCGAGAAAGTAGGTTGAATGAGTCAAAACTCGTGACAGAATGCCAAATAATAGTACGCAAGGATGATATAAAATTATAAATGATCATATGTCAATGCTCTTTTAAATTCCAAACTATATTAGGATACAAAATTGGTGAATCATATATTTACTGAAATTGTGGACCAGATTATTATAATTCCTACAGAGTATTTGGATTCTAATTCTTAAAGATATTGATATTGACTAGTTATATATAAATAAATATATAAATATATATATATATATATATATATATATATATATATATATATATATATATATATATATATATATATATATATATATATATATGTATATATATATATATATATATATATATATATATATATATATATATATATATATATGTATACATTATTCAACCGTTGGTTATTTATTGAATTTGTTTTATCATACAGAAATGCGTTAGTTGAATTTTCAATTGCTTTCTTCATTTTTATAAACAACATATTATATAGACATATAATAGACTGTTTTGAATGTGATGATTAAAATTTAGAATTTTAGATGTTATCAACATTAAAATATTTATTATTTTATTTATAGTTATGCCCCAGTTTTTAATTTATTTTAACATTCTGTTAAATTGATTATAATATATAGATTTAATTATTCACATCACATAGACAATATATTATATTGATTGAAAATCAATCAATATATTTTATTGTGTTTTGTCGGTAGACGTCGGTAGTTTGTTTTATAAATATAAACCGTATTGAATTTATGTAGCGACAAAATAGCTTTTTTATTTTTGCTTCGAGGTGTTAAAGATATAATTATAAATATTAATAAAAAAAAATTCAATTGTAATTGTTTTAATTGAAATATAAAGTATTTATTTATTAGTGTAGTATATTGATGTCTAGCCTTACATATTACCTAATACTTCAGTATCACATATACTAAGACGAGTTAGAATCGCAGTCTACATATTCGTAGCGAAAAACAACTAATTTACGGAGAGGAAAAATAACTTTATCATAACAGTTATTACAAATACGAGTATATAATATAGTTTTTGTACAATAAAATAAAATACTCGTAATCTGATAATTTCTACATTAAAAATAAAAAAATTTAATAAATAAAAATACTTTTTACTTGTTTTCTCTTAAATTGGAATTTCAATCCAAACAATTTTTGTTTCCCTTTTTAAGACAATAAAGAAATCAGAATATTATTCCAAACAGCAACAATATTCTACTACCACACAAAATTTATTTATTTTTATTATATATATAACACAAACAATACTATATATACATGATGTTAATAATAATAATAATAATTTAATGTTTTTTTTACTTTATAAATAAATAAACTAAAAGTATCATTAGTTTTGTTTTCAGTATATATATATATATATATATATATATATATATATATATATATATATATATATATATATATATATATATATATATATATATATATATATATATTTATATATTTATATTTATATATATATATATATATATATATATATATATATATATATATATATAAATTTTCAAATAAAGTCATTCAAATTATCTTTAAATTGATTAATTTGAATATAACAACAACCATCCCAAAATTATAAATTTATAATAATTTTGTGCAATAGAATTAACATTTTGCGTTTGTCAATGAACTTGGCGTTTTCTACCAGCCAAAAAAAAACCAAACTAGTCTGTCATAATAAGCCAAGGTTATAAATTGAGCGTATAGAACAAAATGTATATTTTGTGTTCGCACTTAAATTGGGTGTCACATATTATGTATGTAAATGTGTACATACAAAAAACAAATATAATTTTTGTAGTGCATTTATGATTTGAATTCAAATTTATTACGAATACAATGTGCTAAACTATGACTAGTAGGAACCATTATTTTTATTACATTTCCTAAAATAATAATAAAACAAACTTTGGACATGTCCATTTATAGTTTAATATTAACCCTTTTTGCAAATGAGCTGATTGATTGAAAACATTCGGCAGTAAGAATATCCAGATGTAAACAAAATCTTATTAATATTATTTTCTATATAAATGAATAAAATATAATAATATTTATATGGTGTAAAAACAAGGTATATATACATTCATGAAATGAAATTTTTGTGGTTCATTGAATGCAAGACACGATTTTAAAATGTGTATTTGCATATAATTATTATTACGTCTATGTATTTTTTTGATTTTTGTATACCTTAATGTTTGTTCGCTCAATTGCGAATTACTACTTATAATGAAATGAATCAGGGCATTAAAAATTATGTTAACTATTGTTAAAAAGGTACTATTGCTAAGAGTTTTAAGATAACATTAAAGAACATAGTCATGACTTTCATCGTAGCAAAATTAAATGGGTTAGTACCAGAATATAAGCTTTTCACTTCAGATTGGTTAAGAGATAAATATTCCAAAACTAGGATTTTTCACCTCTAACCTAAAAGATCAACTCAAAAAATTGTATATATGATTTTTTATTATTTAGTAATTAAATTATCACTTACATAAGGAGTATCAGCTTTAGAAAGAATGCCTATATCGCAGCGAAAATTATATCTAGTTCTGCTTATTAATGCTCTATATAGGGTTAAAGTCTGGCATAGTAATCAGCCTAAGAAATCCATTTAATATCATTATATTCGAATTATTTTGTTAAACGTTTCGATTTAAATTTCAGGAGGACTATTATTAAATAAATTCGAGTCGAATTTTTCCGGTAACGGATAAATCCGTGATATTATTTCGATTTTTTATAACATAAAATAAGATCCGACTGTTATTTAGTTAACGTTTTTTTTGATTTATCGTATTTTATCGTTTCATAACATTTAGCAAAAAGTTATCGCAATTTTAACGGAAAAATCCGTATATATTTCATAAAAGACCATCAGATTGTCAACAATCTCGTATTTTCAAATCTAAATATATTAGACTTGAATTTAAATTGTTAATAGAATTCGTTTGTCTAGAACTAACCGTTTTGTACGACAGGTGTCCGATGATCGTTTAAGGTTTCATTTGACTAAGGTAAATATAAATTCTTATATATAAAAACTTGATTTAGTAAAGATTTTAATGTTCATAAAGTTCAAGTCATTACAATCTAGGGTTCACTATTAATTCAAATATTAAATGAAAACGTTTAGCTAAAGGTTGATCCCATATTGTATTCTTATATAAATTCTTGTTTCTCAAGTGAGATTTTGAATATCCTTCAAGATCCTAAAAATAATATTTACGCAATTTTATCACACATAAGATATATCACACAATAAAAGTTTAGTTAGTTATAAAACTAATGATATCACCCCAATATATTTAAAATAAAAAGTTAAACTAACCAGAGAAAATTTATTCACACACGCGAAAACGAAAATAATTTTTTTTTTAAATATAAGTATTACTTAAAGATCAGATCACCAAGTGGTTCAATAAATCTCTTTTATTACTCCTATACCATTTAATATTTACAACATTCTAATTAATAAACACATAAATTCATAATTAACAGTAATAGCCAGAGATAATATGTACATATAATTGTGATAATTTGGTTATTGTGACATAATCCCCTAATAGTAGTAAAAAATTACAATGAGATAATGAAACTATAAATATTTATCTACGTAATCTAAATAATATTTATAATTAATAGTATTAATAATTTAAAAAAAAAGTACTGCACGTGATTTCATTATCACTAATAAACACTTAAAAAATAAAGCATACATTCCAACAATTTATCTTATCACTAAAAATTCCTTTCGTATCGATTATAATTGCATTCTAAGGTTTAATACATACTCGTATACATATATATATATAAAAAGTATAACATGCAAAAACTTTTCACCTTCTTAGTATAAAGAAATCAAATCAAATTAACTGATAATGAAAATATTTCAAAAATGTTTGTGTCAGTTTAAAAACATTTCAAACTTTAGCATGACGACGATAATTTTTTGGTTGGTTAAATTTTTTTTTAATCAACTGTTCAAAAGTCGAATAATAAATTACCACTTACATACAAACATATAGGTATGTATATATAATAATTTTACTTGTGTTCCTTTTCAATTAGTCACACTGAATTAAAAATTATATATAATATAAATAGAAGAGAAAAATCCCTTACGCACCCGGGATACCGGAAGCGACATTAAAAAGAAAAAGACCAAAAAGGAATCTCATTGTTTAACGAAAATAGTGAATGATAAAACTAAATTTGCACCTGGAATTACTATGTTTAGTTTCGTGCGCCTGTTAATATTTATATATTCTATGTACAATGTATATATTTGTTATATCGGACTGTAATTTTGTTGAATCAGTTTGATAATGATTATAATGTGTTGTATACGTAAGATGTATATTAATCTAGAAATGGAAATTCTATGAAATTTTGTTTGTGTGTAATGATATTTATTAATAAGTTTATCGACAGACTGAAAATCAAATTACTTCTTTTATTACATTATACAATATGGGTGTTATATTGCGTAAGGTGAAATACCCATACTTAGAAATTTACTCTTAATTTCAATATAATAACCTAAATACATAATATGTATGAAGTCTGTTTTTTTCTGTAATTCTTAATGTCGCTACCAATAATATAGTAGTTCGTAACCATATTAAAACGTTTATTCTACGTGATTGACATTAATTTATAATTAAAATAAAATAAAATATTGTTTAATGACTATTGGTATTAATTTAGTGGATGGTACTACTATTTTTTATGATTTTGAAAAAAATTACAACAGTTTGATAGGCTATACTATATAAGTTATGTAATTCGTTGTTAAATCCATCCATCGTCCAGTAATAAAGGTAAATTAAGTTAAGTGTTTTATCCCATAATAAAGTGGTAGTTCATAAAAATATATTAAGCAATTCATAGTTGATCACTTTGCTATAATGAACTTAAATAAAAAAAAAATTTCTTTATTAAGTAAGTACGGGGGCGATTTTCAAACACAGACTCAAATTTACTAAAACCATTTAAATACAATAATGTGATCATCTTTTTCTGATCATGTATTAAGAAAACAAAATTAATATAAATAAAGAATCAATAATTATGCGATCTTGATCTTTTAATGATAATGATCTTGCACAATGATCTCTTCTTTATTTTTACATACCGCATGTCTGTAACGCAATATATTCTAATAAAATCTTTTCTTTTATATACTGTATGACTATACATTGAAAATAAAAATCGTACAAAAATGGATTTCAATGTGTTATATAAGTATATACATAGTTCTAAAATATGTGCATAACCTAATGTAGGCGAAATTATACAATTTTAGAAGTTTAGTACATAAAAAAGCTCTCTAAATCGAAATAATACCATACAAATTATACGAATACGAGTAAAATATATATGCACCAATTTATTCTTGACACAAGTTTAATTTATTATTTAAATAAGTGGTTGGTTTGGTTTTTCAAAAAAATGTAAAATTTTAAAAACAGTATTGTATCTGTTTTGGTTTGATTTGCATTTAAAATAAGATTATATTTGCTTATAATATAACAATTTTCGACATATCATAATTTTTAACAAAATTGATTTAATTATTTAAACTTTATTAGGTATTTTTATATTCAGGGTCTTAAATCAAACCTTTTGACAAAAATCGATTATATGTTTTCTTAACATTTCAAAATGAACTTTAGAAAAGAAACAATTTTGTAAATTGTTAATTAAAGAGTGTATTCAGAACGTGGCGCTTAATTATATCGCATATGTTAATTATTTATTTGTATACGTTATCTATTACATTTTTTTCTAGCCTAAATAAATATTGGTTTTATTCTTCATTTTTAAAATTATTTTATAATGTACTATACCAAAATGTAAATAATATAATTACTGTAGATTAGTGGTTAGAAGAGTTTCTAACTGAGACGCGAATTCATTTCTTCCTGGTGACCAAAACTTTAGCATGCACTTAACGAAATTTGAAGACTATTTATAATAGCTAGTAATACGGATTAAAATGTTTTAAAAAAAAAATTAACTGACTCGCGGTTTGAGGCTCGTAAGCAACCTATAAGGCATTTAACCTTCAAGACTATTTTTATTTAAATTGTATAGATTTACAAAAAACTATTGTTAACACTTAATTGATTCGAAACCAGATTAATTAGATTAAATAGAAAGTACATTGATCAATCAATTATTTTATTTAAAGATATAATTTAATAAATAAATATCTTACAGAAGATATTTAAACATTTTGATTAAGATACATTATATTTGTTGAAGGGCCACTTCATTATAACGTTCGTACACGTAACGATATTTATTAGTTTTATATTAAATGGTAATAAGAATTTATACAGACGGCTAATATAATACAATAATTATTAGTTTATAAACGACTTTCATTCTATTCAAAAATTTCACACACAGTATTTCTTCCATAAGTTTTAAAAAGGAAGACATCAAAAACCACTAAAATAATTGGTATAAAAATTTATGACCGCAAAAATTATATAAAATAATAAAACAGTTTTCATTTTTTATATTTGTCTACGTCATTTTAATTAACTTTTTATTTATTTACAATAAAAGTTACTCAACAACAAATTTTTTTGTTTCTCTTATAATTTTATTATTATTATTTATGATTTTAATCACGTGAGAATAATCTTAAATTAACAAATAAATAAAATATATAATTTTAAGTCTAGTTTTTTCTATGTAGAATAATAATAAAATATCATTGGAAAGACGGCCACATATACATATTATATATATATATATATATATATATATATATATATATATATATATATATATATATATATATATATATATATATATATATGTATATATATATATATATATATATATATATATATATATATATATAAATATATATTTTTATATACCTTTTAGTAAACTAAAAGGAACAAAGAACTAGTCCCATCTAGATGATAGTATGAAAATTTTTAGTCAATGGTCGCCTTAAACTAACTATATATACTCTAATATGACTAATTTTTGAATTTAATTTATATTTTTACAAAGTTTCCAGAGCTTACTGATAATCTGATAGTTTAATATTCGAATGATAAAACTTAAAAAATAAATCGTATTTTGAAAGACTCTCGTTTAGTATTATAACATTTGTTCTTCAGACGTTATGTGGGTCTAAAGAAATTTTATAAAAAAAGGTAATGTATGTCTTTATCTATATATACATATATATATATATATATATATATATATATATATATATATATATATATATATATATATATATATAAATATATGTATATATATATATATATATATATATATATATATATATATATATATATATATATATATATATATATATATATACCTAGTTCAATCCCACCTATCCGAGTTAAACCAATTTTTACATCGAAAGCATTATACTTTTTATTTACATTACTGTCGGTGTCTTAATATAGATGGAATAATTTAATTTAATTATGGTTAATAAAATACGAAAATAATGAATACTTTTGATGATACCACTGGAATATGTATATATGTATGTATAATATATAAGATATAATTACTCAATTGTTCTCCAGTGAAAAATATTAACACTAAAATGAAGGAAAATAATTAAGTGGAAAGATTTAATATAATATTTTGTTATGTATGTAGGCAGTAGTTTTGCACGACACATCGAACCTTTTTACTGTGGCTTGGGTGCGCATTTTGAATAATAATTTTCTCAAACATTTGAATTAATAATTTTCTTATTTTAATCAATTCAAAATTAAAATATTTTTGTTCAATTCTACACTAAATCACTGTTTGAAGTATATCACAAATGATTAGCTATTTAGAGATTTTATTTTACTAGAATCTTGAAAGTTAGCTTAGTTATGAAATTTATTTGCCTACAATTAATCTATAATTAACATATTCACAGTTAATTATGGAATAGATTTTGTTGAAATTTATGTTTAAAATAGTTTTGAGTTAACATAATTCTGAAAAAGTGGAAACTAATTGTAAAAGATTTAACAAAATTTAATTAAGTTTAAGTAAGTTGTTTAATCTTCCGAATAAACGTCGATTCGAATAATCAAACTGATTATATATGAAGCACCTGACATTACCAATTGTATCTTATTGAACTATAGATCGTGAAACAATTACTTTTCAGAGTTATATATAATATATATATATATATATATATATATATATATATATATATATATATATATATATATATATATATATATATATATATATATGTACATATATATATATATATATATATATATATATATATATATATATATATATATATATATATATATATATATACAATGCATATTTCATGTTTTAAACTTAACTCAAAGTAGCATAATATGAAGAATAACCACACATAAGTAAATAAATACGTTTAACACCTGCTTTTAGATTGTTAAAAACATAAATGCATATGCACAAATTTTTATTTTTTTAAATTTATCTTTAAATTAAAATTAAATGGATGGTTGCAATTATATATATATATATATATATATATATATATATATATATATATATATATATATATATATATATATATATATATATATATATATATATATATTTGATTTGTATTCTATAACATATAACCATCTCTCATATATTGAGGTAAATAGCTTTCTACAAAACTTCCATTTTAGGTATCCATGATATTCCACAACGTACCAGTCAAGTTTACTGTATATTTATTTTTCATATACGATTTTGTTTCATTATTATTAAATATATAATATTATCATTATCCTATTACATTTATAGTGTTTACATATGTATGAATGTATAGCATTAAAATTTATTTTACGAATTTATTAAGATTTATTACGTTTAGTTTTCAAAATAATTTGCTTTTAAAATTAACCTAGATTTTACTAACATTTAGCATTAGTGGTAGTCTGTGAGAATAGAATACAGATCGCTTAACAAATTAATAAATCTTTTACAATTTGGAGAATATGTAATGTTTATTGCAATTAATTAATGAGTTAATTTTTTTCGCAAATATTTTTACTTACGCGTTGTTGGTATTTCTATACCTATATACGAGTATAATATTTTGATGTAAACAATTTTTCATAATTATTAAATAAGTTTTGATGAGAAGCTTAATTAACGAAATAATAAACA
Organism: Tipula lateralis; assembly: GCA_963932295.1. Classification (NCBI taxonomy): domain Eukaryota; kingdom Metazoa; phylum Arthropoda; class Insecta; order Diptera; family Tipulidae; genus Tipula; species Tipula lateralis. The sequence continues at coordinate 32,364,368 of OZ010738.1, read as the reverse complement.
AACTGGTAAAAACCAAAAATATTATAGTTTTTTAATTTTAATTTTTCACTTGATTAAATTTAGTGTATTTAAAATGAAATAGAGTAACCAAAATAAAAATATTTTTATTTTAAATTAATTTTTGCGAGTTTTGTTTTATTTAAAATAACGAATAAAAACTATAATTAATAATTTGTTTTGGTAAAACCACCCAAACAAATATCATGTTTCATTAATTTTTATTTTATTTTTGAAAGTTGAGTATGACGTGAAATATGCTTAATTGGGAGTTTTCTTAAACAAATTTAATTGATTTAACCATTTATACCCAAAAACTATATTATGATAAATTTTATTTAAAAAAATTAATAATATGAATGTATATGAGTTATGCAAACTTCATAAATTTTGTGTAGGCCCTATATCGTACCGTATATATCGCTTTTATATTAATATATTGATTATGTTAATTTCATGAGAAACTTATTCATATATACTTATAAAATTTACATTAAAATGAATCGCAAAATCTAAATTATTAAATAAATTATTAAGATCAATCAAATTACAAACATATATGTATATATATATATATATGTTTATATATATATATATATATATATATATATATATATATATATATATATATATATATATATATATATACGTACATATATTATCGAAAACAAGTAGATTAAATTGAAAATAATTGCCAAACCATATGCAGGTTCGATGGAGCAGTTATTCGTATATACACTAGTATGTTTGTGTCACATATAAAATCAATCAATATAATAATGATTTTGATTTGATTTAAATAAATGGAACTTAGATTAAATTAAAATTATTTTCTTAACCCGTATTTTGTTTTATAATTATATGTATATATGATTTTTTTTTTTACATAATTGCATTACAGCAAATTTATTCCAATTTATAATGTTTGACGCATAATTTAATGAAATAACGATTAAGGCACCCTCACTTTATTTTTTATACAAAATAGTTTTGAAAAACGTATAATTTAAATTAATGTTTGTTAACAATAACATATAGTTTATCTAAGTCTACAAAACACAGAACGTAATTGATAACATAACAACAGATAATACCAAGATCATCTGTCTATGCGTAATCATTTTTTGCGTTTTAATAAATATAATCAACATTGTATATTATAAAAAAAAATAATGAATTATTATCTAAGACATTTTTCTTTTCAACAATAAATAAATTAATTTATTCATGATTGTTTTATTAATGGATTGAGGCAAATTTATATAATTTGTTTTTATCAATTTTTCATATCTCTTTCTGATTCAAGCGAGTCAATGCTCTACTAATTGACATAAAATTAAATAATACATTTATGTGTACCAGCTAACATATATTTAAATGCGTGCGTAGATAAACGCGCGAACAAATTATTAAGAAAAGGTGTAAAAATGAAAATGTTAACACGTGTTCCGTAAAATTTTCAAAATTCTTTTTTATTTAATAAAAAACGTAAAAATCTGAAAATTGTAATATGTACAATTTTATTTTCGTTTCCATTATGTTTGCGTTTGCTATATACAATTTATTTATATAACAGAAAATTATGTTGCTCAGATAGATAGTTATTCTACTGTAAATTATATTATACATATATATATATATATATATATATATATATATATATATATATATATATATATATATATATATATATATATATATATATTTATATATATATATATATATATATATATATATATATATATATATATATATATATATATATATATATATATATATATATATATATATATATATATATATATATATATATATATATATATATATATATATATATATATATATATATATATATATGTATACATAAAATTTCTACACTGCTAAGACAACTTAAATTAAAATACTATAAAAAACATCAATCTATTCCAGGCCAGACACGACGCGATCATTAAAATACTTTTTGTTTATGTTTTGTGTGTGCTATTCTGAAACACACACCAAGCATCGTCATCAACATAACATACACACATAATATCATTATTCGGTCGGTCATTTTCATTTTCCATATTTTATTTTTGTATTGTTGTATGAAAAGTTGGTAAAGTTCCATAAAAAATTTCTTTCAACATGAGTCATATATGTATGTACACTGAAATTAGTAACTAGAGAAATTTTCTGCTAAGTAAACTGGCATTGGCTTATTAACTGAATTCATTCCTAAAAAAATTTAATCATCCAATACATATATGCACAGTACTATCGAACTAATACTTAAATTCTTAAATTTCGACTTTTGAATTTACATCAGGTGTTCAATATTATATATATATATATATATATATATATATATATATATATATATATATATATATATATATATATATATATATATACAATATATATCTATATATATATATATATATATATATATATATATATATATATATATATATATACACAAATATATATATTAACCAATAATTAAATCTACAACTATATAAAATTTAATACTTTCTTTACAATGTCTTAATATAGTTTTCTAAAATTTGAGGCAATGTTTGTAATAGAGTTGATTTGTCTGTTACTGCTATCAAGCCAGAAAAGATAAATGACTTAACCAATTTGTGTTTGTAAGTTTAAGTTGAAATTATTAAACAAGAAGTAAGTGTTTAATTAGCAGTAGTGTTATAACACGAGAGAGACACCTAAATTTTTACAAAATAATTTTTTTTATTTTAGTTTAATAATTTATAGATAAATTTTATTGAAATTTTTGAAGATTCAAAAATATATGTTTAAAAAATTTTAAACCAAAATATTATAGTTTCATTTTATTCAAATCATTCAAAAATGATGTTTGCGGAAAGTTCTTATAGGGTGGTTCTCCTTATTTCACCTGTAACATTCGTACTTCGAATTGTATAAAATAAATGAAGTCATTGCAAGTATTTTTTTAATTTAATTTGTTATTTCGCATTGGAATACATCATTTTCAACAATATCAAATGTCATTGTGATCGCGTGATTTTAAATGCCATAAACAATCATATTAGATTATGTTATTAATTAAGATTTAAGTGTAGATGTGCATCCAATGTGTATTTAATAAGGCATCAGTTGCGTAAATGTTTTTTAAATACTATCGCGCCTTACAATAGAAACGAGCTGCAACAAATACCTTACTGATAACTTTGTTATGTATTTAATAACTCTGACTTAAAATGACAAAACAATAACCGTGGTATTTTTCTCTGATTCTATTGTTTAAGAAACTATATATATATATATATATATATATATATATATATATATATATTTATATATATATATATATATATATATATATATATATATATGTGTGTGTGTGTGTGTGTGGAAGAAAAATATATATTTATATTATATTTTAATTGCTCAATTGTTGGTTTCATTAAATTTCAGTTTAAATAAATCGATATATTTAATAAAAATATAGATAAATATTTAAGCTTACCGTAAGTTTTAGCGATTCCTTTCCTTATAGCATTTGTAACATTTCTACTGACCTCAATTGGCTGCCCTAATATTGTAAAAGTTTGTAAACTTGTTTGATTTAGAAATAAATAATATATTTTACGTTGCTCAAAATCTTGAGTTACATTAGCTACGGTCCTAAATTCCTCCTTAAATATATCACATTCGGTTTTATTACTTTTTCTGAATTGTAAACGCACCAGCGTTGGTAATGTAAAACCTTTTGTTTTTTTTATAATTTTTTGTATTTCAAATGTTACATAAAAATTTGAGCTACGATTTGAACTCATTGAATGTATTTTACCAGAAAATACAATAGGCGCCATAAATGCGAGTGTATCCGGATCATTGGCAGGACAGTAAAGATTTCTTTGCTTTTTTATTTGAAATCTTCTTCGATTTCTTGATTTTTTTAATTTCCTGGAGTTTTTGTTATTATTTTTATTATTATTACTGTTGGTGTTGGTATTTGATGGGGATGATGAATCTCTTCTATTACGATAACTACTATTATTAATATTTAGATTATTACTAACTTGTCGGCTGTTGCTGTGTGTTGAGATTGGATTGAGATTTTCATATTCAGTCTGGTTGATAATGGATGATGATAACGGTTGCGATGGAGATAAAGATGCTGCTATTCGTGAAGACATATGTCGAAAATTTTCATGACGTTTTCGTTTCTCCTGCATTCGTTTAATCCATAAACTGTTTTGAATTTCATGACGATTATATTCATTTACATAACTATTACTATTACTTAAATTATTATCAGATCTAATTAAATTTCTATCACTTTTTATTGGCAAATTTTTTTTCTTCTCCTCTTCACTGCTGTCATCATCCATTTTATCACCATTCGTACTATCATGATTATCCACTTTTCTATTACTATAAATATTATTATTATTATTATTATTACTTTCACTAAGGAATCGATTACTGTTTTCGTTATTATAGTATCGTTTTTCCTCCACTCCTTCCAAATGTTGAGTATTTTGTTTGGGTGTAATATATGAATTATAAAGCAATCGCTGTTGTATTTGTTGTCTCGGTGTACTTAAATACATTGCGTTAACTCCACCTTGACAATAAAATAGTAAAATCATAATTGGTAAAAATAGTAACATTAGAAGTTTGATTAGACTCCATTTGCGCATAACGTGCGCATACATGGCGTCTTTCTAATCCACCAATTTTTGAAAAGTTTATTTTGATTATTTTCTGTGGTTTTGCCCTAATATTTGTCAAGTGTTTGCCGTATTTCCCAATTGTTTTCTTCGTTTTCGTTTCTGGCTTTTTATTTTTCTGTTGATTTAATCAGACAATATTTTCCTTGTAATGATATCTTTAAGTATTTTAATTTTTTACATTTAAATAACAGTAGATAAAACATGTTGTTAATATTTTTTCGATATTAAAGATGATTGGTTTATGTTTTAAAGTTGTTGAAATATGTTGATCTTTACGAAATATATATGTTTCAAACAATCAAAGATGTAAGTTAAAACCAAAAATTTTCTATTTATAAATTTTTTCACTTTCCACTTTTCAATAAATATATAAATATATGTGTATATATATTATATATTTTTACTACTTTTTTTTATATTTTTTCTTAAGAAAAACTAATTTTTTTCTTTTACACTATATTTTATTTTTTACACTTTTCTGAAAATAATAGAAAAAATAAATTAATTAATTTTCACGGTATTCTCACACGGATAAAAAACTAGTTTGAAACACTTAAAATTAAAAAGTAATTTTATTAATTATTCACTTGTATTTAAAAAAAAAATCTACACTTCAGTTTCGAATCAATTTTCCTTAGAGCGAAAATTTAATATAAAAAAAATATTTAATTTAGGTGTGGAGAAAATTGTATGATCGTATTTAATCGACGGTAGACTACTAAATGGATGATAATTTTTTTTTCTATGTAATTCTCAGTTTTTTTTTGATTATGTGGAAAAAGTAAAGAAAAGCGAAAAAGAAAACATATATATGTATACGAGAATACATATGTCTACTCGAGTTCGTATACAAACATATGTAGATACACCTCTGATGATGCACTTAATATTAAGATATACTCGTACTTTTGTTTTAGGTAAATTCGTTAAAAAAAATAGGTAAATAAAATACTGAAATAATTTCATTATATATATATGTATATATATATATATATATATATATATATATATATATATATATATATATATATATATATATATATATATATATATATATATATATATGTATATATATATATATATAATATATATATATATATATATATATATATATATATATATATATATATATATATATATATATATATATATATATATATATATATATATATATATTCATTATATGCTTATATGAGATTAGGTTTTAAAGATTTAAATCTATATGCATTAAAATAATAAAATAGTAGAATCATTTTATATAAACATAATACCTATTTCTCTTTAGTATATACATATAGAAAAACGACGACTCAAAATTTTTCACGACACACACATTTCCGAATAAGTTTTTCGAAAAAGTACTAAAATAAGTCACGATCGGCAAATAGATTAGTCGGGAAATGTTTTCAAATTGAGATAAATAGTTAATTGTATTTAATATATACACAAATAAAATGATAAATTGATCGTTACTGAAAGATTTTTTGAAATTTCTCAGTTGCTCTTTTTGAATCAGTGTTTGAGTGTGTGCGTTAAATTTCAAGGAAGTGCGAAAAACATTACTTTTTCATGCGCACTGATATATTTTGAAAGCAACTTGTCGAAGAAAATTAACGTCAGTGTGTACGTTATTTTACTTAGTATTTGTGCTGGTATGGAAAATACTGGAAAATTTAAATATTTAAACAGTAAATTTTTATTTAATTTGTACGAGTAATTATTATTGAATTTAATTTTATAATGGTTTGAAATTATACTTTATGTAAAACTATTATTTCGTATGTGCAACTCTGCTTTTGGCAAATATATAGACATTTTAGTACTTTTGAAACGCGCGTGATTCCTATAAAAAGCTTGAATAAATTTATAAACTTAAGTTTTAATTTAAATAAAATAATTTTCTTAACAAGACTACCTTATTGGTTTGAATATAATTGTTAAAGGCATACTTTTTTGGGTTGTATATATACTTACTATTAAATTGAAAGAACATCCATATGTGATTAGTTCGTACAAATATCTTGGAGATAGTTTTAAGTTTATGTTTCAAAATTATGTATATTTGTGGTGAACTTTATAATAAAACCTATTAAGTTAACTTATAAAATTTATAAACTTCCAATTATTATAAGTAATTTAAGTTAGACATTATCACAAAATATTTAAAAGGAATAAGTTTGAGATACAAATATTGTTAATTTTAGATAGGAATATTGAGTTTGTGGCCGATCAATCAGAAATACTCTTAAATATATATATATATATATATATATATATATATATATATATATATATATATATATATATATATATATATTTATGTATATATATATATATATATATATATATATATATATATATATATATATATATATATATATATATATATATATATATATATATATATATATATAGATATATAGGATAAAAAATCACTCGAAATTACTTACGAGTGTTCAGTATTTAATATAAACATTTATAAAGCATTGAGCAATTGGTGTTCAATACATTTAATGAAACTAAGAACAAGCTAACTTCTTCATCTAAGAACAAGAAATTAATATTATATCACACATCATTCTCGTCTTTGGATATTTCGAAATGTAAAGCTTTAGAATAATAAAAGCTAAATTTTAGCGAAAATCAATTTATATGAAACTTTTTATTTTTATATGTATATACAAGTAGGTCCTACATTATATCTGAAGTCTCAGTTGATTTCATGCTTCTTTAATTTAATTTCTAAACCACCATATTTCAAACCAAAAATCCATCTAATAAATCTTTAATATTTTGGAAATAAATGCCTAATCTGGGCTTATATTGAAAAATTAAAATATTGAGAAATTTATTAATTTTTTTTGGAAAATAATTTGTGATTCAAAATAAAAATGAATGATATACATGTATCCAAATTTATGGTCATATTTAGACCGAGATTACATATTTGACAATACTATATGAGAAAAGATAAAAAATTTACTTCCGTAAAGGAGTTAAAACTCTTAAAATAATATACATATATCGCCAAAAATAAAAGTAGATTACCTTCTGACGTATATTATTCATATTGAAAATGAAGTTTAGTTACTGACGTTTAAGGTATTAAGACGAGTACGACTGCCCAATGATGAATATTTCATTTTTGTGATGTGTACAGGTATCACGTTTTAGTTTTAGCGTTACGCTTGCATGTAATCATAAAATGATGTTATATATATAAATATATATTAATATATATATATATATATATATATATATATATATATATATATATATATATATATATATATATATATATATATTTATGTTACGGTTAAAGCCCGAAATCGGCAAATGTTCGAATTTACCGGTAAATGTCCGAATTCACCAAAATGAGAACCGAAGTGTACCGAAATCCATTAATAGATTCTATATAATCCGTTCCTACGTGCGGCACGCAGTGCGACATGTTTGCTTATCCCGGCTCCTACGTCCCAGGAAGTTGAAATCTGAAGCCCCTCGGAGGGCTAAGGGGGGGGAGCGCAGCGACTTCCCGCGTGCTCGTGAGAGTTACCGAAGCCGTTAGCCCTTACAGTTCTAGGAAATCATTCTAGGGTCTACTACGAAATCATTCTATGGTCTACTACGAAATCATTTATTAATACAAAAAATTAAAGAGTAAATGTGAATATAGTCTAAATTTGCAGATAAACGTAGATTGAACATACATTTACCAAAGGAATAGGTAAATTCGGACATTTACCGGTAAACTCGGACATTCACCGCATTTCGGGCTTTAACCGTAACACACATATATATATATATATATATATATATATATATATATATATATATATATATATATATATATATATATATATATATATAAGTTGGTTTCATCAAAAGAAAATCTAGAAGCTTAAAAACAAATTAAATCTATATAGGTAAATAAAATAAACTAATTACGAAAAATTGTGAAATATTTCAAATAATTACTGTCAAGATATAACAATTACTGTAGGTAAATGAAATTCGTTGGAATTTATATTGTATAATATCTACAACCTACACATTCGAAATATAGATTAAAAGTTATTTGTGCAAATTATAAGTACTTTTGTCGTATAATATTTTATTCGGGTAACCCCGTAGTTACATATGTGTAAGTGGCTAATGATAAGTAAATCGGTGGCACGAGTTTTATATGTTGGGAATTATATCAGAATATCGTTTTATTTATTTATGAGGGCTATCAATCGATAGCCCTAAAAAAAATCGAATTGCATAAAAAAAATTATCAACCATATAAATAATTCATTTTTTCACATTACTTCCAAATGATAAAAAATCGATAGCATTATTTTAAACGTATAAAATTAAATCATAGCGTCTTTTTCTTAACTATCCGTTATTAAATATTTAAAACTAAAGTAAATTTAACTAATACATTTAGTAATCCAAAATTGAAGTGTAGGTCAGTTTAGTTTGATGAACAATAATTATCACTTAAAGTTTTTCTTACATTTCACCAAAGTTACTCATTTTATTATACACTAATTTATTTCTAAAATGCATAAATTTTATATTATTTACACTATTCAACAACAAATCATCACAACACATAGATTCAATTATTATTTTATTTTTTCATTACAAAAAAAAAAAAAACTTAACACAATGTGGGTGGTTTAAATTATAATATTATTATTATATTGATAATGTAATCAATATATCGAACCAAAAAAGTTTAATAATTCAAACGATAACAATTCAAAATAATTTAAACTATTTTATTGAGATAACGAATTAATTTTTATAAAGATTAAGTTAATTAAAATACAATCTCAAAACTAAACTATTCATTTTATTTATTTATTAATCTGTTTTAATTCAAATAAAAATAAGTTTTATTTAAAAAAAAATATTTTGCTTATACTTTAAGAACAAAAACCGTCCGAACTGTTTAAATAGCGGCTGAAGACTGACTTATAGTTAGAGAGTAACATAGTGGAACCAAAAACAGAAAAAGTAAAAAAAAAAAATAATAAAAATTGAATATAAAAAAATGAATACACGGATACTATTTTATACTTAAAATATATATATATATATATATATATATATATATATATATATATATATATATATATATATATATATATATATATATATATATATGTATATATATATATATATATATATATATATATATATATATATATATATATATATATATATATATATATATATATATATATATATATATATATATATATATATATATATATATATATATATATATATATATATATATATTAATTATTCAAAAAATATTACAATAAATTAGGAAAGCAAAACAGAGAATACGATTTGTTTTGTATTCTGTAGGTATTTTAAAGAGAGTAAATTAATATATATATATATATATATATATATATATATATATATATATATATATATATATATATATATATATATATATATATATATATATATATATATATATATATATATATATATATATATATATATATATATATATATATATATATATATATATATATATATGTACATACACTTCAGTAATTCCGTAAGAAAATAAAATAAGACATCTAAAGAAGGATTTAAATAATTAATAATTTTCGAATTATCAGTATTTTTTTTACCTACTACCAACATCATTTCTTAGGATTATGATAAATTCACACGCGATATAAATAATTCTATTACATAAGTATGCAGTTTAAGAAGCTAAAGAAATAAAAAAATATAAATTAAAACGACGGAACTGAACCAAAACAAACTTTAATAAAACATTAATTTTATTCTATCGTTTGATAATCAGTAAAAAAATATACGATTTGTCAGACGATACTATTTTTTGTTACATTAATTATTAATGAGTATATTATCTTGGTAAAATCTTAATCACACACACATTTTGTCATTAGATAGAAATTTTTTGTGCTAATTTTTTTTATTTACCTTGAGTAGTATTCGGTTGAATGTGCATGCATAAAACGTCGTGAGTATATTTACATTTCTTGGTTATTTGATCTGTCATTTTCATTGAGTATATATAGTACGATTACTATATTTGTTTACATATATATATATATATATATATATATATATATATATATATATATATATATATATATATATATATATATATATACATAAATATCATTAGTCACTTCGAATGAAATAAAATTGAGTGTTAATTGTGTGAGTATATAATTTAATTGTTAATTTGCATGAATAAGTATTTATGGTTAAGCCGCGCACGCTTCGAAAATAACTATACATATTGTTCACGAACGCTCGTTCTTTCGTGGTGAAGGTGACATAGTTAGAAGAAATTTTATTATTATTTGGGTTATCTTATAATTACGAAATCAATTCAGCTTTTTTAATTTTTATCATATTTATATATACATATATATATATATATATATATATATATATATATATATATATATATATATATATATATATATATATATATATATATATATATATATGTATATATGTATATATATTTAAATATATATATATAATATATATATATATATATATATATATATATATATATATATACATATATATAAACATATATATATATATATATATATATATATATATATATATATATATATATATATATATATATATATATATATATATTATATATATATTTATATATATATATATATATATATATATATATATATATATATATATATATATATATATATATATTATATATATATACCGCCCAGATTGCGCAGTAGTTAAAAAGCTGCGGCGTGGATGCGAAAAGGGATTTTCACCATGGACCATTTGGGCGGTGCGATCGGTGGAGCGCATGAACTCATCTGAGACCCGGTTGAGTTTAGAATCCGTGTGCCGTCTCATCTTCCATGTCAGTACTTTAGGCTGGTTATGCAATGTGCAAATTATTTCTATGTAAAATCAGACCTATAGCCGGAACATCAAGTAAAAATTGAAATGTCACAATGGGCCAATTGATCAATGGCTCAATCACCAAATAATTTAATGATTATGAATTTTTTTTATGTACAATAGAACAAGCACTTAATATAATATTATAAACATCCTTATAATGCCTTATAGTTTTGTCATTTACTCAGTTTATTAGACCAATACTAAAAATTAAAATTAACGTTTTGTCTCCAATAAATTGTGATAAAAACGCTTTTTCTAATCTTATCGTGTTGTGTTAATATCTTTCTGTCGATAGTGATGTATTTCACTATGTTATAGGATATTTCAATACGTAAAGTTTATGTACGAGTATATAATATGTCTACACCAAACGCTTAAAATTAAAACAAGTTGGTCAACAAATTTCGATGATCAACCATTAGATTAAATTTTTTTTTTTTTCAAAAAAATGTTCTTCAATTTTTCTGAAACTTAGAGACTGTTAAATAAGCTCTTGAAATTTATATCGATAAATAAAGTTCCATGCCTTATAGACTACTAACATGGTAGACGGGTCGTAACATGAATTCTGAGCTCCAACAGGGAGTCATAGTAACTAAACAGGGAGCTAAGTAACTTGCTGGTTAACTTATTTTCAACAATACATATTTGAGTGATGATGATATTAATAGAAGTCCAACATTAAGATTTTATGTTGTTGATTTTCAATTCAGAAATTAAAATGTATCTTATATTTTTTTAAGAAAACATATAATACATAGATACTTTAAATTGCACTTCTTACCAGCCCTAAGCCTTTTGATTTCGTAAAAAGAGTTAATCATTCTAATACAATTTTATTAAAACGATATTTCGATAATGTTTATAATAAACGAAACCGAATATACAGCGAAATAATAATTTTTAAATTGAGTTGATCATAATCAAGACTTCGAATAAATTAAAATATTATATGAACCACTTAAAAAAACTTTTTGATCTTATAACTATTTATATATATGCATATGAATTTATTATTCTATTGTTGTTACATTGAATCATCATTTCTTCATTTGCTATTCATTCTAGAAACATGAACATTTTGACGCCATACCAAAAATTTATTGTTAATAATCATCATCAACCTACCACAATTCTCATATGTATATATTGTTTTGTATATGTAAAAAATTTGCTTTGAATTAATAATGATTTTTAGTAACATATATTATTTATATAGAGGTGAACACAATATTCATATACAGAATCAAACATTCACCTTAAAAAAATGTTTTTATAATTCCATTTCGATAAAAATCTGATGTTAAAATTTATATTTGGAAAACAAAATCTTAATGTTGAGGGTGTTGTTGATGTGAAATTTTATGAATAATTTTGTGGTTTGTTTATACTTAAACACGTGTGAATTTATTTTAGGAGGTCATTATCCCGAGTGCGATAAGTTGTTAATTAATTAATATTGCTCAATTAGATATGTATAGTAGGTGCCAAATCAACCACTTATGGTAACATAAAAAAAAATTCTTTTCGTCTCTGTTGTGTTAAGATTCTTTTTATAATATTGTGTAAATATTTTATATCATAATTTGAAATTATGTATCTTGATTTTCGAATGAAACGATATTGTTCGGAACATGGAGCATTTAATCTTTTTTTTTTTTAATTTCCAGCTACTTTTAAATTTAGTTTATTTTAATTTTTCAAATATTTGTTTTTGATCAATTTTATTGATTTATGTATACGAAAAATTCATTTTTATTGTTTTTATAACAAACAAATAATAATTTTTGCAAAAAGTACAACAAACAAATGTTACATAAATAAATTTAACAGCGTTTTTCCAAAAAAAAACTAATTAGCAATTATATAGTAAGTGTGGGGGTATACGTAATACAATTCATCGTACAATTTAATCAATTATAAAAATGAAAGTAGAGGTTTTAAAATTAGCTGGTTTTCTTAGTTTTGCGATAAGGCCAATCGAAATATACGTTTTGAGTCATTTTAATAAACAATGTAAAACCGTAATGTATTATTGTGCTTGTACATCTTTGAAAATAAATTTCTAATTGTATTCGTAGAAACAACGTGTTTCAGTACCATTTATTATAACGTATTTGTAATTGCCAAAAAACTTTAATTGATTAAATTAAAAGAATCTACATTAGTAATTGTAACTGTAAATTTCGTTATAATTGTTTACATACTTATTAAAAGCTAATAAAATACATCGTCAGTGTTTTTCTTAATAAACTCATAAACCAAATCGAAGTTTCTGAAGAAATTACATTACTATTATTTTTTTCACATTAGTTCGTAAATAAATTAATGCGAAATATTTTGTATGAGAGATTAAATTAAATTCATATCTTATATTAGATATGACAGGTACAATATTTGACAAAATACTTTATGTCATGAAGGTACTTTGAAGGGATTTATATAATATAAGAAACACATTGCGATCAATCTTTTGTAAATATTAGTTTGTACATTATGTCAAATCAAATATAAATTATATATTTCAAATTTGTAAGCATTGAAATTCAATTCAACAGTAAATTGATAAACAGTTATTTTATGATCGGTCTCTTCTTTTATGTAAAATGAGATAAAGTCCAAGAAAAAGGAGTAATAGAATCGGTAAGGTAGTTGTAATAAGTATAGTTCGACTTCCAGATATCTATTGATACTGTATAGTATCCAATGGATATGTAAAAACGGAAATATGTAAAAGATTTAAAATTACATTTAAAGGAAAATAAATGCAACATTGAATATGAAAAATATAATATTAAACCAATTAATATTTTTAGCAAATTTATTCAGCTATAAACAATTTTAGGGTCAGAAGTTTAGGACATAAAATCGTTATATGTAACATGACAACCAATTTATAATTCATATTTATTTTTTTATATTTATTTTAGATTATACTGAAGATTGACAGTTTACAATGTTTTCTGGTGCCATGTTTCTCTATGCACATGCCTTAATTCTATAATATTTTCGCATAACCTATTTTTATATACAAAAAATCTAATTTAATTTTTCTCACATGTAGTGTATAGAATACATACGTATCTTAGTTCGCCGTTCTCATTATATGTCACTCAAATAAGCCCAATTTATAAAATATTATAAAAGAACTCTATTTTTATTTATTACATCTTGATTAAACATTAAGAAATAGATTAGAAATAGAAGTAGAAAATAAAATAGGTACAATAGATATATTTGCAATTCTAATTAAACTAAATATTTCTTGCATGAATATTAGTATTCCACTTAATATCTATTGAATTAACATTCAAATCTGTTAAATTGTTTTGCTTAGAGTAAAGAGGCGCCTTAACGTTTCATAAAAATACATATACGTTTCAAATGTATGTTTTAAAAGTAAATTTTTCTTCTTGGATGTATATTTATTTGATTGTGTACTCGTCGATCGTGTATCGTACATATACATGAAATTTTGTTCTATTTGAACCGAAAAATCATTTTGTTTATGTTAGAATTAAAAATAAAGACTAAAACAAATGAAAAAGAATTGTTTATAGTTACAGGAAAAAAAACTATAAACAAACTTTTTTTTTATCTAAACTTCGAACTCTTTCTCTTTTATTTTAAAAATAATTATTTAATTTTTTTACTTCTGTTTGGTAACATTTCTTTAAGATAATATAAATTTATCTAATTTTTATTTTTCTATATTTTTTGTATATACATATATTCTTTCGGGTTTGTGGCAACATTTTGCAAATAATTGTGTTATTATTTATGTGATATTTGTGTACGAAGAATACAACTCAAATCTACTGGCGTTTAATGTCAAGCAACAATAATTATATTATAAGAAATCTCCTTAAGTAACCTTATAAGTACTCTTCTAAGGATTTAATAGTTACTAGTAGAGTAAATGCTTTATTTACTATGGGTATGTTTTATATTCACAGTTTCATAAACATATTTATTTATACATATGAACTCTTAAATTTTATTCTAGTTTAGCATGTTTAGTTCTAATTTAATGCTGTTAATATAATGAAAATTATACAAGCCAAATAATATATCATGTTCAATTTTTGCAGTAGCCGTTATAAAGAATTTTAAGGACCATTAAGAACACGAAATTTTTATAGTTTTCTGTTTTATAAATAAGCAATGAAAGCGTGAGATTGCACAATTTTTATTTGTATAAATTATACTAGAGTCATTAAACTATTTGCAGGCAACGAGCAACTAATTCCAAACACGTGTGGTAAATTAAATAGAAAAGTTTAGTATATATTAAAATTTCATATGTTATTTGGATGATAAAAGAGAATAAGGTGTGCCAAATTATGTTATTTCCATTTCCATATCACTATGTCAATTTTCAGTTTTCTAGACACAACAAAATTTTCAGCAGGGAATTATATTTGGTATATACAACTAATTTTTTAGTCATACAAACAAGCTTAAGTTAATATAGATGTTTAACCTATAGTTAATAAAACATTTAAAACTTTAATATTTGGTATTCAAACGTTTATAAGGCTGTGTCCAAATGGAAGAATGTGTACAAACATAATATAGTGTTAAGTGATGCGAAAGAAACGGCAAGGTTTGACTCGGTTAATGTACCTCTAAGTTGTTTAATTTATAACAAGTATAAAACATAAATTTTATTTATTTATATTAGATTAATTCTCATTTTTAATAAAGATATAGGATTTAATATTTATCTAATTAAAGTAGATCCAAAATATTTTACCTACATATAATAATCTATGGTTTAGAGGTCCTGTAAACGGCCCTTACCGCGTCTCAAATGATACCTTACGAACCATGTTTAACGATTGGTGTACATTGTAGGTGGTCAGGCCAACGAACATTTTTACAGTTTACACACAAACGTGTTTTATGTCATTCGGTTGCATGTTAATTTTTTGTTCAACGGTGGGAATCGAACTCGAGACCGCGGCGTGATGAGAAACTCTAGATTAAACTAACCGGCGACTTACACATGTTGTATATAAATTCTGTAATATATCAATCTGCATAAAATTTAATCTTTTCAAAATATGCACAGTTGGGATTATAGATGTAAACAACGTTTTTTACATTTTTATGTAAAATTCGCAATGCCATCTATTTTAAAATGTTATAAATTTTCGAATGATCAAGATTTAATCAATTATAAAGTGTAAATCACGAAAAAGAAAAAAGAAAAATCTTTTTCGATGTACTGAAATAATTATGGTGTTTTGACATTTTCATTATTATTCGACATTGAATGTAAAAATAATTTTTGTTTTTTGTTGATTTTCTTTGGCCTTAGCACTAATCATAGTTATGTTTAATCGTTTTATGGTGAATTTAATAAAATCATTTTATTTAACAAACATTATTTTGACCGTCGAAAACAAACAAATGTGCTTTAGTTACAATTAGATTTGATAAGAGTTGCTCGTTTGTTATAAAAAAACGGGTTTTACTTAAAATCATTTTTCACAAATGTAATCTATAACATAACCTTTTACGCTTTTTGTTGGGAACATGTTAGTGCTGATGCTCTTTGTTGTGTTTTATAAAGTGACTACCAGCAGTGCTGTTTATACCTTTATAAAGAATGTCTGGCATCAGTTTTTATAAGGAACATCGAGTCTGATGTAAATTTGTGGTTAGTTCCGACAGGTTTTAATATTATCCCTCAAATCATTTTTGAAGCTCACTTTTTACAATTAAAATGAATTTTTATCAAACCGATTGAGAATAATGATGATATGGTATATTATTTAGTAATGTAATAATAAGTTACGGCATGATGAGTTTTTCATTGATTAAAATATTTACTATTGTGGAAAAAGTACTAGTAGTGTATTTTAAAACTAAACGAAATTTTATTTAAATTTCCAACCAAATCATTTATAATATATAATATCATTATATATAATTATATTATATAATATTATAATATAGGTAATGCCGCCTTTATTAAAATAATTAGTGCAATAATGTGTTTAATTCGTAGTTGCTTTCTTTCAATTTAAAATAGTAAGGAGAAGTAGTTTCACTCTATGTCATGGTCCTATGGTTTCCATCTTTACATATTCGCATTTTTAACATGATGCATCCGATACGTTTAAAACTTTGTGGAAAAAATTTAAAGCTGACTCTAAAAAGTTTTTTTTTTAATTTCCTATTTAGTTCCTTTAGTTCGAATAGTATACGACTAGTGGCAGTATGTCTTCAACTGAATCAAGAACTCTATACTTCGACTAACATCACCTATATTCTCACTTTTCTGCATGCACTTTAATATTTAAAAAAAAATCATTTATCCTACGTTATGTACAAAATATTAGTTTATATTATAAATATAGCATGGGTTTGTGGTGGCGTAAAGAGTTTCACAATATTAAAATAATTACATAATAATCTAAAAAAAAAAAAATAATAAATCTCCGGGTTGAATGAAATTTTCGGTATCGTGAAATAAAGTACTGAACCAAAGTTTAAGAAAACAATTTCATTTAATTTACATGCAACAAAAACACTCTCTGGAGTGTCGTTTCATGCACTGAGTCACTGAGTTGTTCAATGTAGAGTAAAAAATACATTTATAGTTATAAAACTATTGAGTATTGCAAGGAATAATACTACCATAAAAGTATGAAATCTTTTTTTTTGTAAGTAACCCAAACCGTATTTAAAATAGTTATAACATATACAATTTTTATTTATATTGTTTTTTTAGACCATGGACTGTATTGCTTAAAACAATTATTTCATGCGTTGAGCTGAACCAGTCATTTAGTGAAACATAAATATATGTTTAAGATGACCTAATGTGCTACATCAAGCACAGAGCTTTTACTCAACCAATTTAGATTTTAAAGAAAATATATTTTGACTGTATCTATATTCAACAAAAAAATGTCTTATTTTATCAGTTTTCAATACGTGCTAGGTTATAGCCATAAAAACAAATGGTTTCATACGGCAGTAGCACAAAATCCTTCAGCATACGAAACAGCAAACATTATTTTTGCATCATATTGCAACACTCAGTGCATAAAATAGCACCAGTAATAGTTGATTTTCATTAAGTATTTTAAAGGTATAATTCCAATTTTAATAGAATATGCAATTTCAATTAATCTTAGATTTTTTTTTCAATGATCCAATTTATGTACATAACCATTTATATAGTAATAGAAATTTGTTGGTTCATTTTAAGAAATTCTGGGTAAATTATATTTAATAAAAACTTTTTTTTGCAAAATATATTTTACTTAGAATAAATTGCATTACTATAGATAAGATAAGAACCAATTTCTGTGAAATTAAAACCATGTGATAATTATTTAGTCAGCCCCTTTCAATTATTTTCAACCTTTCAATTTTATCATATTTAATTAATCAAACACAATATATATAATTATCTAAATCCTGGCAACAATTAAATATGTTTTCCGAATTACCTAAATATGACAATATATTTCAGAATAATTGATTTTTATATAGTTCCTTATCATATCAAATTGTGTCTAATAAATTAAAAATCAAATTCATCATTCAAACTATCTACCAGTTGAAACGCCTAACATACAAACATAATAAATAAAAGAACAATCAATCAGCATATAAACAGTATACATCAAAACACAACCCACTATAAAAATGAAAATCCCATTTTACAAGAGCCATTATTAATATTATATTAGATACATATTATATAAAGGCAAAAT
>OZ010738.1:32282481-32339981 GCA_963932295.1 Tipula lateralis | reverse complement strand
ATCACCCTTTTTGAATATTGGGCATAACGCGGCCACTTTCCATTCATCAGGCATAACTTCATTTCGCCATACCAATCGAACAAGGTCGAAAAGACAGTTCCACAAAGTTAGCCCTCCGAATATCAAGAGCTCTGAATTAATGCAATCAACCCCTGGTGAACGATTTTTCTTTAATCTCTGCATGGCCATTGTGAATTCCTCATAGGATGGATCCTCAATGAACATCTCCGCGGTCTGTATTTGAGAGTATTCAAATACAGCTTGTGATACATGTGGAACATTAAGTAGATCAGAAAAATGTTCACACCATGTATCGAGTACCGCATCGACGTTAACACAGAGGTTTCCATCCTGGTCCCGAATGGCAGTTGACCGAGATCTTAAGGTATGGTGCAATTCGGTGATTCCTTTAAAGAAACCACGCGAGTTGTGCTCATTGCTGAGTTGTTGTACTCTTAAGACCTTGGCCTTCCACCATTCGCGCTTCTTCTGTCTACAAATGCGTTTAGCTGTCCTCCTAGCAAGAACTGCCTTGTTTTTCCTTGCAATTGTAAACCGAGTCTGCGCTTCATTGTGGGCTATATTGCGTTGCTCAACAGCAAGACGACACTCCTCATCAAACCAATCATTTTTGGGCGTAGTTTTCACTATACCGAGAGTGTGCTGGGCAGCATCGACAACCGAGGTTTTCAATACTTCCCAGACACTGTTCACATCATCAGATTGGTAGTTGGATCGTAAAATGCTATTGCTGACAAGATCTTGATATTTTCGTTGCGTTTCTTCATTTATCAGACCTTCACAGGAGAATCGCGTTTTATATTCTCCTGTCCTCCTTGACTTGTACGAAAATTTCCATCGTAGCTTTGCAGCAACCATAAAATGGTCACTGCCTACGAATTTTGTTGACGACCGATATGATCTCACGTCTTGAACAACCCGAGCCCGGTCTTTTGAAATCAACACATGGTCAATTTGGCTTCGGGATGTTTTACGTGGATGTGTCCAGGTTTCCAAATGGATGTTTTTGTGGGGAAAGAATGTACTTGCCACTTGAAGATCATGTGCGATCGCAAAGTACATCATTTTTTCCCCATTTTCGGTCGCAGTTTCGTGTCGGGAGTACGGACCTATGTTGTTACATAAGTCGGTCTGATTTCTGCCAGCTCTAGCATTAAAGTCACCAATCACCAATCTGATATCGTGCTCAGGTATAGAGCCCATCAGATTATCCAAATTATTGTAAAATGAGTCTTTATCTTGGGGTTGGCTTACATCAGTGGGCGCATGTACACATACAATTGACAGGTTGGCTAATTTCATGTGCAAGCGAAGCTTACACATTCGATTATCGACTGCTTGGAAGTCCAACACAGCCTTTTTTACCTGCGGCCCAATGAGAAAGCCAACTCCAAGATTTCCGAGGTCATCTCCACTGTGTAGCAACGTATAGCCTTGGGACACATGGACTCCACTTTTAGGCCATCGAGTTTCTTGGAGCGCTACGAGTTCCAGCCGATACTCCTTCATACATGTGATAAGGCCGTCCAACGCGCCAGGTTTTCTTAGTGACTGCACGTTCCACGTGCTGATCCTCAATCTCGTATCCGGGTACTTAAGCGGGGGGTCATTGTTATTTAGGCGGTATCCGATTTTTTTGTTTTTGTTGACATTTTTAACTGTTATTGTTTTTTACGGATGCGGGTCGTCAGCCCAGCGATCCAACCAGATTTAGTCGCCTCCTACGACAAGCTCTGGATACTGTGGTGGTATTCTATGGATCTCATGTTTCGTTCGAAATATTTACGAAACATGGTTGCCCCCACCCACAGGGCATTTTTGTTTGGGCATTTGTTTTATTACTTTGTGATAAAATTACAATTATGTTAGAAAAAGTTTTTTATCATGTTGTACACCAGCCAGGAAGGATTTGACATGATGATGAGTGTCCTGAAGAAATTGTTGTAGATATGCTAGCTGCAGTATCTCATGACCCACACACATCAACACGAAATATTTCATGAGATAGAGGAATATCTCAAATGACCGTTTCTCGGGTTTTGAGAGAAAACAAATTCCATGCGTACCACATATCATTACTGCAAGAGTTATCTGCTAATGATTTTAGATCAAGAATTCAATTTTGTCTTTGGGCGAGGCAACAAATTGAAGAAAATCCAGATTTCTTTCGTCTTGTCATGTAAATGTTTGGGCTGGAATAGTTGGATTTCGCCTAATTGAACCTTTTTTTGATGCAACACTAACTACACAAAAATTTGTGAATTTTTTATAACAAGATTTTCCCAATTTTTTGAAAGACATTCCATTGCGAGTAAGACAAGAAATGTGGCTTCAGTTTATTTAACATGCATGGACTTTTATTTATGGGAAAAAGTGAAAGACTTAGCTTATTTCAATTGGCCTACCACTGCTGAAAATATGAAACAAAGATTAAAGATATTTTTAGAAATCATATTTCAGAAGCTGAATTAGAAGCAGTTCATCTAAATTTTATAAGACGAGTAGAAAAATGTTTGGAATCAAATGGAGGACATTTTGAACATTTATTAAATTAATAAACAACATGATAAAAACTTTTTCTAAGATAATTGTAATTTTATCACAAAGTAATAAAACAAAAAAATTGCATAAGTCAAAGAACATTTGATATTTTCTATTTTAATTTGTAGAACTTAGGGAAAATTCGATTGCTTTAGTGAATATCAATTTTTGCTCATATCTCTGAAATCATACACTTTACAAAAATGATGTGTGAGCAAAAAGTGTTTACTTTTAATTGCTTAATAAAAACAAACACTCAAAAGTATAGGTTCTAATTTTAAAAAACCTAACTTTAGCCTATATCTCCGAAACTAATGAGTTTCAAGGTCATTGTAGATCACCACTAGACGTCCCCCTCGACTCTCAATAAATTTCATCATAAGTAATTTTATCCTATCTAAGACCGTCTTCGAGATAAAAGCCCTGCATTACTTAGGAAACTCATCCTATATATATATATATATATATATATATATATATATATATATATATATATATATATATATATATATATATATATATATATATATATATATATATATATTTATATATATATATATATATATATATATATATATATAAATATATATATATATATATATATATATATATATATATATATTTATATATATATATATATATATATATATATATATATATATATATATATATATATATATACATATATATATATATATATATATATATATATATATATATATATATATATATATATATATATACACTGCAGTTCACTTGAATAGGAACGACGGTTTTTTTGGAATATTTCGGAATCGATCCATTTTTTTCAATATTTTTTTTTACAGGATTAGCACTTGTTTAAAATTACATAATTTTTAAATAAAAATAAATTATTACGCCAGAAGAATTTTATTTTATTTAGTTTTTACTTAAAAAGTGTGATTTGCGTTTGTTTAACTTGAATAAGAACGATTAACTAATCTTAGTAAGTTGCTGCGGTCATTGCGATCATTTTTCCGGTTGGAAATAACAAATCTCCCGGACCATAAAATGATATAGCCCCCCACACCATATTCCTTCCCGGCTGTGGCGTTTTGCTAAAAACTTTTCCCTTTTCGAAGGTCGTGAAAATAAAAATTAAATCCATCGCCCCCATCGAGGTTACATTTTTTCTCATCAGAAAAAACGACACGTTTCCATTTTTCAGCCCATGTCATATGCTGCCTCGAGAAATCTAACCTTTTCTGTTTCCTCTCCTGATTTAGAGGTGGTTTCTTTTGGAGCTTTCTTTGAATAAAGTGATCTGCTTTTTTAATCACTCTACATTATACTGTTATTCGGCTGGCCTCCACACCAACTCTAGCTTTAATTTTTGCACAAGATAGTGCGAAATTGGATGCTGCTCTTGGTATGGCCCGCTTGTCCGCTGCAGATGTGGCCTCAACAGTTCGGCGTTTATTTTTAGAGCCATATTCTCTTGGATTTTTTGTAAAATTGAAGATAACAGTCTTACTTCTCCCTATTTTATCTGCAATTGCTTGTAGAGAATAATTTTCGCTGTGTAGTACTTGGATTTGGGCTATTTCTTCCTTACCAAGGTTTTTCCTCGACCCATATTTAAATTTTTTTTTATGTTAAATTGGTAACATTTTTTAAAAAAATTTATTTAATTTAAGTTTAAGTTGCTAACACTTCAAATTTATTGATAATATGGTCGTTTCTATTCAAGTGAAACAAACAAAAATCACACTTTTTAAGAAAAAACAGAATAAAATAAAATTCTTCTGGCCTAATAATTTATTTTTATTTAAAAATTATGTAATTTTAAACAAGTGCTAATCCTGTACAAAAAAATATTGAAAAAGTTGGATCGATATTCCAAAAAAAACGTCGTTCCTATTCAAGTGAACTGCAGTGTATATAGTATATTATATAAAAATAATATATTATATTATACTTTTATTAAAATGTTGGTCGACCGATAGAACCTCTTACTAATTAAAATTTGTGCTTTATGATATATACGAAACAAAAATTAATATTCAAAAATAAATCAAATTAGTACTGTGAGAAAACTTCACCGTGTATTATTTTTTAACACACGTACATTTGTTTAAAATTGTTAAACAAAATTTTCTAATTTATTTTAAATATACAAATATTTGAAATCTTTAGACTTACTCAATTGAAATTTCAATTGGTTTATGTTTATATCACAGCTCATTTGAAAAAAAAAAAATTATAAAAGAAACTAAAAATAGCTACATATAACTTATAATTAGAAACTTCTTTCCCTTTTCAAGACAAGGAAAGAGTAGAAGTGGCATGATTAATAGAGCACGCACACTTTGCAAAACATATATTGAATATGGATGTTCAATAGTTCTAGCTAACGAAATGAACATACACGGAATCAAACACGACATGATTTTATATGTACGTTTTTGTAGTACCACCTGCGATAGGTCAGTACTATTAGCTATTTTAATTTACTTGCAAATTATTTATGTTTTATGACAAACAAGAATTTATGATTATAAATTTATAAGTAGCTATTTATCAAATATTTAATGATAGTAATTATAAGCACATTATATTGAATTATTAATTATTTTAGAGGTATCGATAGTAAAAATTAAGTTCGAACTTTGTTTCAAATTTTTTGACCGCAGCACTCACGTCTCTTTTTTTCAAAGAACAATAATTTTAAAGACGTTCGGTTAGGGTTTTGCCATCTGAACTCTGCATATCAAGGTAATGTCATATACAATCCAAAATATGGTATATCGATCATATTCAGAATTTGTAAGTTTCGAATGTTAAAAATGTCTGATATCGTTTATCGAGTTTGTTAAAATAAAATTAGAGTTATTATGCATTTATATATAATATATATCTTTGCCCATTTAAATTAATGTTAATATACTTTTTGCCTGAGATTCTTTTTGCATTTACTTCGAAATGATGCTGTCGGTAGTTGATTTTAGGAGGTTTAATCATTATATATTAAAAATTCAAGATATAACGTTAGGATTGATACAATAATTGGCTTTTAATATAAATAGATAAGTATCCTAAAAAATTGTAAAATTTCACCTGCTATTAAATTGGCTATGATTGTACTATAATTTATTTGGAAAGTGTGTACGCATTGTTAAAATACCAGATTGTATCGTTTTTGAGAACTTTGTACTTATCATTATTTGTATAATTTCATAAGTCAATAGAAATTCTCACGTAAATAATAATATAAAATAAAAATGATACATTTTTTTAAAAACCATAAATAATAATAATAATAATAATAAAGCAAATAATAATAATAAAGTAAATAAAAATAATTTCAATGCAATAAAAATACATTTATGCAATATTTTGATTTTGTTGTGTATTTAGCTTCTTATAAGATAAATTTCGCGGTATGTATAGAGAATATGTACTTTACGCGATAAGAAGTTTTATAAAGCAATACAATTTTTTAAGTATAGATATAATAAAGCAAAACGAAGTAGAAAACTTTAAAGAAAAGAGGAAAATAAAAGAATAAAAAAAAACATATTTGTGAGATTTGTGTGGAAAGGATGAGAAACATAAAATTATTGTAACCTTCTGTGGCGTGTGCCAAAATTGGCAATTGGATTGGTTGATTTTTGGTTTGGTTTGGTTTTTTATATACAATTAATTTATTTTTTTTTTTTCTGTTGCCTCTTCACTGTAAATACACAATGCCATTGCAAATATGACTGTATGTTGTAGATGGTTTTTCTTCTAAAGATGAAACTGCAATTGTATTACTTTAATATAAAAAATAAATTGTAATAAAATTGTTTCTGTTATTTTTAAAAGATATAATAAAAACGAGCATAAACTTGGTTTAACCAAATATAGAACAATTGTATTCCGTATGTCGATTGATTCTCATTTCTTAGTTTCTTTATAGTACGTAAACGTATCAGAAATATATGTAACCTAATATTTAATTTAATCATTAAATTATTTATTGTTGTTTTGAAAAATAAATATATTTATAAAAATAAAAAAATTAAATGCTTATGTTTTGTCGTAATTCAAGGAAGATAGGTTTTAAATTGGTTTTATATATATGTTTAGCTGGCGTTTGAAAAATGATAAGATAATATGCATAACTTATGGTTTTTGATTAACGACAAATAATTATTTATATACGTTTATTAATTTTTAAGAGATTGAAGAAATGTGTTTCTATGATAAATTTATTATTAGCGATGTTTGTTCTATGAGGAACAATATAGTTTGAGATGTTTAGATTCAATATTAAAAGTTAAATGATCAAAATTATCGATCAGCTTAATTTGAGGGAATAAGGTTTCAAATTGGGATAGTAACTATGTAAGTTATTATCCCCAGTTTTCGAAATTGCGTAACATTCTAAACTAGAACTCTTCGATTTAAATTAACGTTTTTTATTTTCAATTTTGGATAAATTTTCATACTATATTAAATCAAATAATTTTAAAATAATTTTATGACAGTAATTACGTTTAATTGTAATATATAAATTGATACAAAGTGTTGAATTTTGTATAAATTCAAAACTTAATGTATTGAAGTATTTTTTTCCACCCCTGAATCCCATTCAAAGCTTATTTGAAAACTTAAAATAATTTTGATTAAATCTCACATTTAAATTTATTTAAAGAGTAAACTGCCCATAGCAGAACTACATGTAATTTTAGTAATACTATCACGCCATAGATGGATATGCACCATCTCCAAATTTTAATTGAATTGATGCTCAGATATTCAGCTACTATAGCCATATGGATGGATATCTTTTTTTCTCAATGAGCCAATTTGTATAGGAAACTAACATTCATAGGCAATATATTATATGGTTTGATTACATGTTACAAGCAAACCAAAATCAATTTATGTTTTAAGAACAAGTGTTCGTATACTATTAACAAATAATTTCGAAACAAATGTATTTGAAACACCAATAGATTTCGTGAATTTTTACAAATTAAATTATTTATCATTTATACAATATAAATACAAAATTAGATCATAAAACTAGTTGTTTTTAAAATTAATTTTTATCTTAATTTTCCCTTCAATCCAGTTCAATATAAATATACTTTATATATTGTATATACTGTATATATATTATATATGATCGTTTATTTAACCTACGTACGTTCATCGTCTTATATTCTTTATAATCATTTCAGCACACATTTACATTCTGATCACCATATAAAAAACATAATTTAGAGATATAAAATACATAATAATAATTTCAATCTTACACAGTCAATTTACCGGTTAAAAAATAAAATTAATTGTAATTATTTTAACGATCATTGAATGCAATTATTACGTACAATATTTTAATATAAATTATAAAGTCGAACGTCGATGGTGGTTTTTCCTTACCATCTCGTTCTCTCACTCTCTCATGGTAGCTTGCAGCTCTGTTTTAAATAATAAAATTTTATTGTAAAAAGAAAAAGTCATAAAAAATATCTATAATCAAGAATTGTTATTATGATAATTTTTTTCGTGTGAACTTTTCTTGTTGTTATCATTTCTTAATCGTACCACGACAACGTCGGCGATGAATAGCAGGATGATTGACTTGACGTATTCGTTTAAGTTTCGTTGTTGTAACTTTTCTTCATTTATTCTTTTGTATACATATACATATATATATAATTCGAATAAACAAATATGATATTTTTGACAATCAGCCAGTCAATCATAAAAACTTTTTACTATATACTCTCGTGTTGCGAAAGTATATAATGCGATGACAAGTGAAGGGCTTTAAAATCTCTGTTAAAAGTTTTAACATTCTGGTTTTCTTGTTGTTAATTGTAATATGTTCAGGTGTATATGGAACTAGGTTAGTGTTATGTATAATATTTCCTGAATATATTAACTCAATGCAGTATACTTTATGGATAAAATAAAGTAGCATAATTTAAGAAGACCAAGCCATAATTTTATGCATATCAATCACGCGAATTCTGCAAAACCACAATGTTCCCACACATAATGCAAGATCAAATAGTTAGGAAAATTTACGTTTAAATGAAATTAATAATAAGTTTTATTGACTATTTTTATTATTATTGTTGTTTGCTATTAGGTTGGTTGTATTACTCTTTTCGATTCGTATAAAAAAATCAACTTGTTGTGTTTTCAATACAATTTTTACTCGCTTAATAAGGGGAACATAATAAAAGAATGTCGCCCGGTTTTTAGTTTATTTTTTATCGTATTCTCAAGAAATAAGACAACCTTCAAAACGATAATCAATAAATTTACACACATATATACAGACATATCTTTAAAGAAAACATGTAAAAAGAAAATCTTGAGATGGAATGAAAGTTTTAATGATAATTTTTTAGTTTGCTTCCGGAAATACCATTCGAGAATACCAAATTTATTGTTATAGCACAAATAACTACTACAGATAGCCAAACTATATGGAGAAATCATGTATATAGACTGAAATAAGGGGAAATAATTGTACCCTGGATGAAAAGGCTATATTTGATTTTTATTGTCACTTTTAGTCCTTTAGCATTGATATTACGATAAATAAATATTTGTATATAAATTTTGTATAAAATATGATCAAGTAATTTACTGTCCTGAATAAAACTAATCGCAGTGGCTTGAAACATTTATTTGATTTCATGTATGTATTTGAACTTAGTATTATATATTTGATTGAATTTTATTTATCGTAATATCAATGGTACAGGAATGAAAGAGAAAATAAAACTCAAATATAGCCTTTTCCTCCAGGGTACAATTATTTCCCCTTATTTCAGTCTATATACATGATTTCTCCATATAGTTTGGATATCTGTAGTAGTTATTTGTGGTTATAGTATTATTACATAATGATCGATATAGTATGCATTATTATTTTCCTTCACCGCAAATATGTAAATCTATTTTTACCGAATTTAAATGATCCAAATTGCTTTCAGGGACACATGTTATTTACCCGTGAATGTCCGAAAGGAAAAAATACGGTGTTCATTCTGAGTTTAGCAAGTTCATTTCTAAAGCTTTAAAATATGTTTAAGTGATGCGTAAAACTAAGTTATGAGAGGAACACGAACGCAACTCCACGTATTTTGTACTGGTAACTTGTTTTAATTTTCTTCAAGTGAACACTTTATTTATACGATGTCCTATTTGTGACAATGAATGTCTGCGAATCACAAATTTTCGATTTCGAATTTTTAAACTTACCAACCATATCTAAAACTTCCATTACATATATAGAGTCAAAATTTGCCCCGGTATGGTAGGTAAATAAAAAAGTAATGTGATATAGTGATATAAAAAGTTTTTAGTAGTTAATCAGACTAATAGCTGAAAATGGGTTGAGAATATGGGCATAATATAATCATAGCAGTCATTTGAGATGTAAAATAAGTTTTGAAAGATTTGGTATATTCTTATTTCGAAAATAACTCGAATTTTGAACTTAAAACGCCAATTGATATTATCGTTGCAATTTGTTAACATATGCCCACGAATACCAAAAAAATAAATATTTACGTTGAATTAATTTTTAGGAATATTTGGAACAATTTAAGTAACTGATGACTTATGATTTATATTTGCTTTGTTTTTACACATAAAAGATAAGAATTTTTGGAATGTAATTGTTTCATTTTTTATACCAAAGAAATAATGCATTGTACTACTAAATAGCCGCTAAATAAAATAAAATATTATATATAAAACACAATCGATTCCGTTCACATGTGATGCCTGAGATGATGATATCATCATATTATTGTATAAAGTAGCTAACTATATAACATTTTATAAATTTTATTTTATATGTTTTATTGATTTAAAAATTATAATTAATTAACTGTAGTGTGTTATATGGACACTGCCACAGACTATTTAAATACAGTAGTAAATTGATATTTGAAAATTATATACCATCACTAACGTGGTTAAAAGTTAAAAATTTTGATTATGTTACTGCAAATCATGCAGATATATTTAAGCAACCAATCCAATGCCGAAACTCCACAGTGTATAATTTATATTTGGCATGTAAAAGCTAACTTATACTTGGAAGGTTCAAACTTTTAAAATTCTATTGAAAAGTCTTATGTTTAAGAATTAATCACATCTTTATGTTAAGGTGTATAGCACAAGCTATTAAAAGTTTTCCGTGTACATGTCTCTTGTGTGATTTTAATTTAATAGTAGCTTTCCATTGTTTATAGTTTCTAATTATATATGTTTATGCTAAAATAAGTTCGTTTTGAGTTTTCCCTTACAATTTATTTTATGGAAATACTGAACAGGTATATAAAAATAATTTACACTTCAATTCTTGAATTTTATTTTTTACTTCGTTTTTGACCAAGAGATTATTTCACCACTCGCTTCAATGATTTTGAGAATGATGACTTTGAGAATTAGGTGAAAAAGGAATATTTCCTATTCAGTAATCTACACATGACAATTGAAAAGAAAATACACCCAAAACGATTCTGTGGAATAATGTATTAAAACCATAATCAAATAACACGATATTTTACTCGAACTTGAAAGACATTATAAACTATATTAATCCTGAATAATTTTTGCTCCCGCCTGATAAAACGTTTAAATTATATACAGTATTAGTTTAAATTTTGCGTAAAAATATATCATTTTATAGGCAATTTATATTTAAATATTTGTCTTAATTTTCTTTACGATAAGATTATTGTATTAATATTTTTAATCGGGTTTATATCGTTATCTGATTTAAATATGTATTAAAAACTTTATCTCTTCTATGCATACACCGTCTAAGAAAAGTTTATTAAATAATTTGTTTAGTTTTTTTTTAGCTGTTATGTACATATTCTCACTATACAATACACAGTACATAATATAAAATTATTGACTATCGCTATATGTATACCGTATATGCCTGTGCATGTGTATAAAAAAATATAAATCCACTTTAAAATTAATTTTAAAACGATTCTTTTTCATTTTTATTTGTAATAAAATGAAGAAAATGACGTCGTTATGTCTGCTTTAATTTTTATTACATACTAGGAAAATCGAGATAAATTGCAATAGACTTGTGTGTCTGTCTGTCTATGGTTCACAATAAAAAATTAATTGAAGTAAGTAAATGATAAACTTTGATTGATTTTATATGTAATGCAATTTAAAGAATAAATCGTTGAGCATTATTATGTTATAGCTTGATTAATTTATTAACATTTTTAAGTTTGAAGAGGGAGCTTACACATAAAAGATACTATTATGCAAAATTTATTATTTTTTTTTTGCATCTTATTTGTTTCGTATGACCTATCCTTTTTTGGTAAAAACGTACTTCCTGCTTAAGAGCTGGGAATGTTGCGGCTACATACATTTGTTGTTAAAATTTGAAATGAGAAACATGGAAACAGAAACTTACTTTTGCACTGGATGTAAATCATACATGCTGAATACAATGCAATACAAATTTTTTTTTCCGCTTATTCAAGTGTATGTATTATTTTAAATTTTTAATATTGAATTAGTATTGCAATTTAAAATTCGAGATACGATGATCTAGAATCTATCGATTAAGATCTAGAATTTATTGGTTTCCTTCCGTCAGTTCGTTTTACTCCATAAGTTGTGACAACATAATGTTCGTTTCGTTTCGTTAATTTGAATGATAAATATTTGAAATTCTTTAAGAATAAACCAACTTATCATTATAAGTGACAATTTTACATCCATAGTGCCCGCTAATTTCATCGCAATTTATTTTGTCCAGCTTACATATTAATAGTTACATATTACATTTACAGCTTACATATTACATTTAACAGAAAGCAGATTGGATATATTTTTGAATACATAAAATATATTATTTGTTTCTTGTAAAATGATAATCCATTTTATTTGTTAATCAATCCATTTACTGATAACACTGATTGAATAATAAAACTCCATGTATAATTTTGAAAATACATTACATTGTACCGTGTAACATACATACCCAATACTTACACTGTATACGATTAATTTTTAATTTTATTTTTTACTTTGCATGCGCGTATTGAAATATTTTCAGTGTAATCTTCTCGTATATTGTGATTTATATTTGAAACAGATACTGGGAGAATAAACTAGTCGGTGATATTAAATTAGTATATTTCAACTATTATAATAGGAGAATTGCCAGCGTTAATATAAATAAGTTTAATTTTAAGTTTGAGTTGATATTGGAAGTTCTCGTCAAAATTGATAGAACTAACTAATTGATCAATTTCGAAATAGATTGTAGTGAAATATAAACCTGTGTTATTGTATAATACCTGAAATATACAAACTTTGTTGCAATACCCATCCTAAATTAACCATCTCATTTAACAATCCATAATAAAAATATTGATAATTAATCTCCGACTGAAGATTCGTATAATTTATTTATGTTGCTATAAGTTTTGGTGAAGTTACTGCAAAACGAAATTGATTCATCAGACAAGAGGTTTAATTAAATTATTTAATATACATAATATACTTATGTATGTATAAAAAAAAGTCTTAATTTAGTATGTACCTTTTTGTTGTTGTACGATTGTGCTTTTTTAATTACCTTATCTCATTAGCGAATTGGGTGCCATAAAATATTCTTCTTAAACTTCTTGTGCGATTTTATGAAAACCAATATACGTTTATTTGCTTTTTATCGCATACGTTGTATCATTGTTAACCTTGTTTCGCGGTTTTACCTACCTCAACTTTTTTAATTTGTTTTGCTACGAATTCGAATTTATAAAACATTTTTGTTGTGTAGATTCAGCGTTTGTAAATTGATTTGATGGTATATACCACCAGACCGTTCTATATATGATGTATGTTTCATTAGGAAAACAGACGGATTTTTGACACTTTTAAAACTTTTGTTTACAAAATATTATATTTATACATGTGTATATATAAAACACCCGCAGATATGTTATATCTTGCAAAAAAAAAAAATCATTTTTAATTTGTTTGATGTAAAAAAAATTAAGATTAAGATGTTTGGAAAACGAAACGTAAAACATACTCGTACAAGACAGCACAAAATCAGCGAAAAAAGTATTTTCATTGCCAAAACCGAAATATAATTTATGCGTTTGAATGTGAGGATTACGTGAACGTTTTCGATTTTTGCGAAAATTATTTAAATTGCGCCACAAGGTTAAAGTTCGTGCACACACATGATGAACACATCGTGCGCAAGGTATCCATATAGTAAAATAATGATGATGATGACTAAATCGCATATGTTGGAAAAAAAAATTGAAAAACGCAAAAAATTGTCTACTATAT
This sequence comes from Tipula lateralis, assembly GCA_963932295.1. Lineage (NCBI taxonomy): Eukaryota > Metazoa > Arthropoda > Insecta > Diptera > Tipulidae > Tipula > Tipula lateralis. The sequence goes on along the minus strand of OZ010738.1, from coordinate 32,326,088 downwards.
AAACTAAAATTTTATTCATTTAAATATGATTATAACCATAAAACTATAAATAAAAAGAAAACATTTATTTAGATAGTCGAAATAAAAGTAAAGTTCGACGCCCTGCGAGAATATTTCTATAATTATTTTTTTACTAAATTTAATTAATTTTGTATGAAATTAGTTCGGTTTTAATATTCGTATTGATTATATTTCAGCTATATTAGATGCAATTAATTATTGCGGATATGTTTAATCTAGACGATGAAATCTTTAAATTTGGTGTTTAGATTAAAAATATATCTACGTATACGTTAAATGACGTACTCGTTACTCGCTTCAATACATAATATACAAATATAAGACTACCTGCTATTAAATTTGTGTTCTACATTTATTGCGAGTTTATTTTGATTTCAAGTAGTCGGAGGGAGGTATTTCACCGCTCTGGCGCCAAAATAACCATCTGCAATAATTTTTAATTGTATATAATCGGTATACACGTGAAATTTCTGTTATTTAACTAACCAAATTTGTTTAATTATATATGTACGATACATAATTTAAATATCTCATTATAAATTATTGTCATTTTTTCAAAAATAATTCAAATACTTTTGGATTAAGATTTTGTTTTTGAAATAATTTGTCTTTGTAGAAATAATTTATGGCTGTCTCATGAAATATTATATTGTTTTATAAAGATTTGAAAGATTTATTTATGTAAGGGACTAGTTTCGGTTTATGAATCTCCACTATATATATATATAAATATATATATATATATATATATATATATATATATATATATATATATATATATATATATATATATACATATATATATATTTATATTTATATATGTATATATATATATATATATATATATATATATATATATATATATATATATTTTTATATGTATATATATATATATATATATATATATATATATATATATATATATATATATATATATATGTAATATATATTTATATATAAAATATCTCGTATCGATCTTCATTAAAACTCCTAGGCAGTAATCGTAACCTGTTCATTGCAAAGCTACGATGGAAATTTTCATATAAGTCAGGAAGGACTGGAAAATATACAACACGATCCTCCTGTGAAGGTATAATAAATAAAGACACGCAACGAAAGTATTAAGATCTTATGTCAGCAACACCATTTTGCGATCTAATTACCAATATAAAGAAGTAAACAATGTCTGGAAAGTACTGAAAACGTCGCTTGTCGATACCACTCATCAAACTCTCAGTATATAGTGACAACTAAATCCAAAAATGAATGGTTTGGTGATGAGTGTCGTCTTGCTGTTGAGCAACGAAATGTAATGAAGTACAAACTCGGTTTACAAGCGCAAGGAAAAATAACGCAGTTCTTGGTAGAGGACAGCTTAACGCATTTGTAGACAGAAGAAGCGCGAATGGTGGAAGGTAAAGCCTTAAGAGTCACAGGTTTGAACAACTCAATAATGAGCACAATTCGTGTGGTTTCTTTAAACGAATCTCGGTCAACTGTTAAGAGCTCGGTCTGTTACCAATCGGGACCAGGATGGAAACCTCTGTGTTAACGTCTCTGTATAGTGCTCAAAACATGGCATAACATTTGTATGATCTACTTAATGTTCGACATGTATCAAGAGCTGTATTTGAATACCCTGTAGTAGATGTTCATTAAGGATCTATCATATTTGCAATTCAGCATGGCCATGCAAAAATTAAAGAAAAATCGTTCACTTGAATTTGATTGCATTAATTCAGAGCTCTTGATATTCGGAGGGCGAACCTTGTGGAGCTGTCTTTTTGACCTAAGTCGTTTTTCTGTGATGAAATTAATATCCCTGAAAAGTAAAAAGTAGCCACATTACGCCAAATGTTCAAGAAGTGTGAACTTGAAATGCTAGAATTATCGCAGTTCTTCTTTTCAAAGCATACAAGTTACTGTCGTACATTATCTTGGAAAGAGTTACTCCACTGACGGATGAAATTATTACCAAGGAGGATTCCATCCAAATCACTGATCAAATATTCTCGCTACGAACGATTCTTTCCAAGTACTAATAAAACATTTTACAGTTAGTTCTGGTGTTCGAAAACGAGATGCACCGTTCCTTTTTAATCTCATGTTGGAATACATCCTTCTTAAAAGTGAAACACGTCAAGAATTTTTGCGTATCCAGATAATATCTGGGTGACTGGATTAAATGACAATGGAATGAAAGAGATACTTAATCCACTAGAACAGTGTTTCGATGGTCTCAAAATCAACGAGTCCAAAAACAAATATCTGATCTCTGATTTTAGAGATCAAGACACAATTGATTTTATTAGTGGTAATCACTCATTTGAATGAGTCATGAGATTCAAGTATCTTGGATCTCTCATTACTCACGATAACTGTGTGAGAGCATATAAGGGTGTATCGCCATTTGCAATTGGGTTTCTTTTACAGTTCTGAAATCAAAATATCTTGCAAACGTGAATAAGCTGATATTGTACAAAGTGTTGATCAGACCCGTTTTTGACTCAGGCTGAATGATATAGCGATCTTTAAAAGTAGAGCCGCCTTATTCTGCTGATGAAGAAGTCGCTGTCGGCAACGACGGCTCTATGGTGTAGAGAGTGATTTGGCATCTTTTAATTGTTTACACTTATTTAGTCAGATTGTTGACACGGTATATATATATATATATATATATATATATATATATATATATATATATATAAATCTATATATATGTATATATATATATATATATATATATATATATATATATATATATATATATATATATATATATATATATATCGATTTTTACAGGGCAATGTTGACCGTGTCAACAATCTGACTAGATAGGTATCGATTACGCGCCATACTTTTGTAAACAATTAGATTAATATATTAATAGTGTTACTCTAATATAAAACTTATGTTAAGAAGAAGTGAGAAAAAAATAAATTAAAAGTGTTATATGTACATACATGTATGTATAAAAATTAAAGCAATGCTTTTAGACATTGTCTAAATATAAGCTAATAATGAAAAACCGAATGTCTAACATTTTCAAGGTCATTCAATACACAGAATCCAGTTAACATAAAATCATTTGACGAAGTCGTTTTTCATGAAAATTTTGAGCACATAATAAATTAAACAAATAGAACATGACAATTATATCAAAAATAAAAAGCTAATAAAAATTAAGTTGGCGCGGGCCGACAATAGACAAGATATACGATTGCAAAAATATGAAAATTCAACAATATCACGAAACGAAGAAAATGATTTTCACTGAAATTTATTTTGATTATCTCAACAATAAAAAACAATAAATAAATAAGAAAATATAAAACAAATTTCCTTTAAGACGAGAAAAACTCGTAAAAATTTAGCAACACAGACATCTTCGTTATAGCATGATTTAATGACTTTTGATGATTTTATATCATAAAACATGAAATGAAAAATTGTTTTACTATCCAGAAAAACCAACAACAAATCTGTGCGTTCGAGTCTTAAGTCATTAATTGTGCTAGATAACACAGATCGACAATCGTATAGTAATCATATCAAAATAGATAAAACAAAACTTTATGATCAAATCAAAATCTATATGTTTATTACGATTTGATTTTGTAGCTACGTACATACTCTTATACATTTGTTTAATATGTATATGCTCTCAAAACCGTATAAAAACACAAACCTATCTAATGTGGATGGATATGTGAAATATTATGTTGATTATACATACTCATATATCCACATTAGTATAAATAATATTCATTATCAGTAACCAGGCAACAATGACGCCGTCGCGGCGCAATAGGATATAAAGATATCTGGCGCCAATATACTATTGCAGATATTATTTGAAGTCGATAAAATGAAAAATCAAATATATTTTCTCTCTCGTTTTCGTTATTCGGTGTTTGCAATTTTAATTTAATAATTCGTAATTCGAAATTAAATGAAAAATATATTTTTTCTACGTTATTTTAAACTCAATTCAAAACCCATTTCACTATCATCGAGATGCGCGCACCAGCATACAATTTAAATACCCATCAAGTGTTATAAACTTCTTGTTAGAAAACAACGAGCGAACATACGAGAAGAATACAAAAATAAAACCCGATAAAAGAGAATCGATGATAGATACGAGAAGAAAATATAAGTATAAAAAAAATTTCTCTGAATTCAAATGATAAACATTTTCATTTTTCTTTATTATGGGGATAATTGTATGTGTGTCTATATATGTATAATATGGTAAAATAATTTCTGTTTAAATTCAATCAACACATTTATCTTATACAAGGAAAACTGAAAATCTATTTTCTTCATCTTAGTTTTTTTCAATTTTGAAGAAAAGTCAGACAAGATTTGGATCATTTATTTTTCTTAGGCAGCTCGGAAAATTTTCACAGTGAACGAAATAAATTTTAATAAAAATCTAAACTGGTTTCATGTTTTCTGGATAAATATAATTAATAAATTGCAATTGCAGATTAATTGAAACGACAGATTTCTGGGAAATCAGGACTGAATTGAGTTATGAAATATTTTTTTAAACCCAAAACATACAATTTTAAACCAGCTTCCCTTTTTTCGACTAAAATTGTTCGTTAGACGAACACTGCGTAAAATCTGAGTATCACCAATCATAGCTTTCCCCAACTTTTTTCTAGTTTTACTCATATATTCTAATTACTAGTTTGGATAACAAACTGAGTGATATATAGTTTTTCCTATAATTTAGACGAAATGATGTGATTGATCAAGGAAGTGAGAAGTTAAGTAGTGCAAAGTTATTTTAAAGAACTGATCCAGTTATTATTCTTTTCGCCATTAAAGTTCATTGACTTTATTTCTGGTATTTTCAGTATACTTTCTATAAAACTGATTAAATCTATGGTATGAGAACAATTCAAATTGTTTTCTGAATTGTCTTTATTTCACCAGTAATGCGTATCTATAAATTTGTTCTTTAATGTACATAGCTGGTAGATAATATTTTATACACCATATGGGTCTTATTTTCCACGCAATTTTATTGTTTACTTGGCCTACTTTAAGCATTTTGGAACCCTTTAATAGTATAACGTTACGATCAATAAATTTATTAATAATATTCTCAAAAAAGTTGTAATTAGGCACTGCTTTAATATAATAAAATCTTAATTAAGTGTGAAAATAAATTTAAATATACTTTATCGTCTGCCAACTACAAGTGTTAAAAACGCAGAAGATTAATTTTCTGGTCAATACTAGATACGTTTTAATTATTCATTTTTGGAAAAAGTAAATAGATTTTCCCGGTATTTAATAAGACAGATAAAATTTTTGCGCTAACAATCTGTATCTTTTCAGATGATCACGGAACTATACGCGCAATCATATAGTTTTTTTTTGCTATGTAGAATTCCTAAAAATAAAATATTTTCTCGAAATTGAGAAATGAAAGATTATTGTTGGTTTAGTTGTACTCACCTCTATATATTTTCATTATTATTTTCCCGTTTGATCTCCGCGTTTAGAGAAAATATTTATAATTGTATTAATAAAATTTATTTGGCTAGTGCTTTTTATTTTATTTTATACATTATAAGATGAATTGCTTTTCATATGTAATCTTGCGTGCGCGATTGTTTTTTTCGCGTGGCGAGAAATTGTTGGACTAAATTCAAATTTATAGCATAGTTTAGGCACATATATACTATCGTTCGCGCGAATGATTATTAACACCTGCGTACGCTATTATGATTCATTTGGCTATACGACTTTAATTAAATGGCAGACGATTTCAAAAATTTTATGATATGAAATAAATCTGTTTTCTTTTTAAATGACTTTTGTATAAAGAGACGTACGCCATGATGAAGAATCTTGCGTGTGCTGTTTAATTTACTAATATTACGTTCTTGATATAATGTTGTTGGCAAACAAGGCTAAAATTTTTTTTTTTTCGTTTTATAGATTGTACCGAATAAATAAACTTAAAAACATAATGGCAGGAACTTAAGGACGAACGTTTGTAAATATTAGTTTGAAGGCAAATATTCTGATTTTCAACCGTTCCTAGTTATAAAAATGTAAAATGAACATTCTTCGAATTTAAGCACCTTTACCGTCGACAGTCACCTTACACTATAAATAAATAATAAACTAAACCGCAAATATAAATATTTGACGATAGTAAATCAAATCTAAATTAAGTTGTATGTAGTGTTGCAGAAAATGCACAGCCCACCCTTGAGTATAGTACAAAGTAAAGAATATAAGAAAACGCCAAAAAACATTCCTAATATTTTTTTATTGAGATCGTAATTTAAATTTAGGTGGCAATTGCAACCGTGTGGTCGTTTTTAATTTGCTGTGCTCTGCTATAATGTTATGTTTATTTTTTTAGCAAGAATTCTTAAATTATAAAAAAAAATAAGATTTTTCTCCTTTTTGTACGTAAATTATAAAAAAGTAAAAAATTTTATTTGTTTTCTCATCAGTGATCAATCAAAAAATTAAAAAATCGATAAAATAAATGAAATTAGAAGAAATTAAAAATAACAGTGTACCAAAACTATGTATATATATATATATATATATATATATATATATATATATATATATATATATATATATATATATATATATATATATATATATAAATATAACCAAATAAAACACAACTCAACACACATAATGAAACTTTAGAAGATTCTCGTAATAAAAATTTGTAAACATGAGAAAATCTGTTGAATTTCTCCTTACGTTGTTGTTAATAATGTTTGTTTTAAAAACTTCTGAATTTAATACACCAAGATTACGGATATTGATAACATTGAACTTGATTTTATTTTTATTTTATTCCCATATATTTGTTATTAAGTTGTAAAATTTCTATGTACTCTTTAGCATTATGGAATACGAATTTTTATTGGTTTTGTTATTATGTGATATTATAAACAAATGCCAATCTATGGCCAAAAACTCTCTACTTACACAATTTTAAGAAAGTTTTATGTTTTTGATTAATCCATGTTGAGTTATCAAAATGTTAAGGGTTGCAAAACTAAGCTGGTACAAATAGTTTTATAATTACAATTTAAGGATATTGTTTAGGACCATGATAACTATTGAGGAAGACAAATATTACCTCCTCTTCTTGCTGTGATAACTATGTTATGATATTACTCATATTCATAAGCATTTTGTTATAGAATAAGCTATTCACGCACTTTGCCATAGAAAAATAAACTAAAATTAAAACTTTATATTGTATGTTAATATTACATAACTCGAACTCAACTTTAACATAATTTCAGAAAGTGTAAACGATTCTGTCTTGCAATTCGGAAGATTTTTGAGAGCATCTTAATTTCTAGCGGGTTGTAAGTTCATAAAAATATAATGATTTGCACTGTTTAACATTATAACATTAAGAGCGAAATTTCTATAAGTTAAAAGTTTTTTTTGAAAGTGAGTATTATGAGATGATCTTCATACGTATTACTATCATCACTATATAACCAATATAAAGCAGTAAAATCAGTCTAGTTTATAAATTATGAAGGAGGTTGCTTTGACCTACTCGTATATGTGTATTATCAAAAGCTCATTCGTGCAAAGATAAAGCGCATAACACTTAAATTATTTAATTAATTAATTATATAAATCGATTAATTAGGGAAACTATTAATTATAATTAAAAGGCATTTAATTAATTATGTCGGGCGTCATAACGCAATTAATTAATTTATTGCCACATATATATGTACATATATACAATCAGCTCATATTTTTAAACCAATAGACACTTTGTTTAGTATACTCCAAATTCCATATGTTAGTTAGTTAATTGCGTTCGCAAAAATAATATACTTGAACAAGTAATTAAAGGTTCATAAATAATTTTATATAAATTTATTTTCAATCCAAAAATAATTCGTACGATTAAGTAATGCCCATGAAATATAAATTATTGAAAATTAAGAAAAAAACACTACGATAAAAACTGTTTCTTGACTACGAATCTAGTGAAGCGTTAAATTATTTATAAATTGTAACAGATAATAAATACAATTATTGAATAAACATTGTTTAGTTTTTATCTAAATTTATAATTCTAAAATTCATGTACAGTGATTCCTCTCCATTCGTTTGTTATGATGAAAAAATGATAAAATAAAGTGGTTATTTTACAGTGTCCATACTCCACGAACCAAATTAAATATTCATAAGGTAAAATATTTTCGCTTACGTAGATCACTCAGTCTTATGAAATGTGTTTGCAGAAGAAATGCCTCAAGATAGTGATTTTATTATTAAACTATAATTTAATATTATTGTATATAGTAAAAAATATATAGTAAAATATATTTATAGTAAACATTTATAGCTATTTCTATCATTCTTGGGTACTTTATCGATTGTTTGATTGACGACCAAGCATTCCCTAGTATCTCGAATAACACTGCTCTCGTTAGAACTATGACTACATATAACGTTTCCAGAAATTTGGTAGTTTACCTTACTTTGTATGACAAAACGACGAAAAGGGTGTTAAACGGAAGTTAGCTTCTTTATAAGAAAGCTACATGAAATAGTTCCGTGTTCTATTTTCCCATATCCGAATTACGCAATACTGAGACAAGATCACACTTGGGATTTTACATGTACAAAACGGTTTTTACATTATTTATGTAAATTATTTAGAAACTGCGTAAACTACATAAAATGTAAATTACATGTAAAAAGCGAAGACAACACCATTCACTATTTGTAAAATGTCAAAAATCTACCGACGTTGGTCATTAACAACTAACATAGATAAATACATATTGAATTTGCCAAATCTGTTAGTTTTCATGTCCACGTTATAAGTTGAAAAGGTATTTTATTTACCTTCACCCGAGCCAGTTAAGGTGATTCTTAACGAAATTAACCTGTTACGCTGTTATAAATTATAATCTAAGACAAAAATTATTGTGAAATTCAGTATATAGTCGAACAAAAATGTACACACTTTATTTTACAAATTATATTCGTAAAATAGTAAGAAGATTTGTTAACAGATGGTGCTCTAGTTACAATTAGATTTGATAAGAGATGACGGATCTGTTTTTTTTTACATAAAATCATGTTTGACCATTTTTTCATATAGAATGTAAAAATGAACAGTGTAAATTGCATCGTGTAATTTACACGCTCAACTGTGGAAAAATAGGCAATCCACTAGAGCACTGTAAACAAATTTCGTTTAAAAAAGTCAGAGTCGCAAATTGCCATTAAGACAATCGATGATGTTTTTTTATAATTAAAAAACTCTGATCCGGAATCACTTGGTGCCTAAAATAAAATATAAAATGTTAGTTAAATAAATTTTTGAATTTTCAGATTACATCACTTGAATTATGATGTGTTTTTCGTCAATTGACCCTATGCAATGAGGAAAATTCCATCTTTTTTGAAAACCTGATGCCACCGCTTGATTTTAAGCGCGTCTACTATACATCACCAACAATTCTGTAAATGCTTGTTTGGGAGCATTTGTAGGCAAGAGCTAAGCTGGTTTCTGACTCTCCCGTTGCAAGATATCCAATTAAATATTTTTATAATAATTATTATATAAGAATTACTTAATGTCACGGCCAACCGGAAACTGGTGCTCAAAGGTTCCCGCACGACATGCTGTTTCTCAATTAATGACCCAACCATAAATAGCAGTCAAATTCATTCACGTTCATTCGGATATAATTACTAAACAGCTTGGAATATACTAATAAACGCGCTAGATCTATTCCTTTCCAAATAATACGGACGAACCCAACATTTCCTTTTTTTTCTATTATTTTCTTCGTGTGGCTTACTTTCATCAACACTGCTACTGATAAAAATATTCTCCGGATCCAAATACAAGCTAAATTGAATTTTATCGATCATACTTCAAAAAATTAGAAATTAACAGTTCAACAAAATCAAACGACAAGTCCGACAAGGAATAACTAATGATTTTTTTTGGTTTTGTTACAAAAGCTGTCAAAATTCAGCTATAAGGTTTTACTATAAATAAATAAATAAACAATGACGTTGTTTTCGTTTTTTTACTGCCAGTCAATTTTTCCCATGGAATAGAACCTTTAAGCAAATAAGCAAAATTTTCCAAGTGTTCAGTTGTTATTAATTTAAAAATTGATGAAAGTAGGAAACCCATTGTATTGAAGTGTTTGCTATACATATAGACAAAAAAATAAGAAAGCTCAACAGAAAAATAAGAAAGCTTTAATAATAAAATAAAAATTGTACTTATCTTGTTTATATATGTGCTTTTCATGTTATGTAGTCTGTATGTCTGAAAGTCTAGACACTGTTGGATTAGTTTTATTCGTATACCATTTTATGAGGCTAACCATTGTGGTGATGATCTAAGAAAATTAATGTTTTATTGATAACAAAATTGTTTTGTTTGGTTTTGTGTTTAATCAACTTTATGATTATTATGTAGATGGATTTAAGGGTACATAATAAAAATAAGTTCCAAATCCAAATTTTTTGTGGTTTTATATAAAATATAATATGAAATAGATTATTCCTCGATGTGCGCTAACTAATCAAATATTGATTTAGGATTATGTGTAAGAAAAACAATATAAGCTTTTTTATAGGCTTATATAGCTTTTAACGGTATACATAGTTTGCTGTTTGATTTGAAACTAATATTTGTATATATAGTAAGATTAAAGGCGCTCATGTTTAACTATTATATATTACATCGAATCAAAAAGTAAATATATTTAACATGTCATCAATTTAAAATTTTATTATATTTCAATGTCATCGAAATAGTGTTGGTATATCACTTGAAATTTCTGAAAAATTTCATTTAAAGAATGATTTACTGTATATGTTATACATTAGACTTTAATATGCCGGTACCGATACAACCTTACCTACTTTCTGTATGTCTGTTTCTATCTTTGAAATCAAGATTCTTCCAAATTTTTCGCGGTTCGCTTATTCGTAGTACATTACGCCATTACATAGCCAAATCGAGATCGTATGTCTTTGGGTCCGATTAACGTAGAACCATCTGCACATTGCATAGCTCCATACTCGCCTAAAGTAATGACATGGAAAATGGGTTGGCCAATGAACTCTGCACTTCAATGAGGGTCAGAGATGTGTTCATTTACACCACCGATTATAATTAGTAAAATCAAGCCTCTTTAGTATCCTGCCCTTATATATGGTCGGTACCTTTCCTACTCTCTAAACCAACTTTCAGACTGCCTTTATATATACAATTCTTGACAAATTAAGCAAACTAATCAATTAATTGTATAAAATCTGTTGTATTAAATATACATTGATCTGCAATTGTAAGATAACTAAATGTTCATATATATATATATATATATATATATATATATATATATATATATATATATATATATATATATATATATATATATATAATATATATATATATATATATCAGTATAACTCGCTCTCATTAAGAAATATATTATCATTTTGATAAAAAATTAGTACAATAACACAAAACGATCTTCAAAGTGTACGAGTATATATACATATTTGATCTTTTTTAATAATTATCTTCTTATCATTGATAATTTCTCCAGACCTAAATTTCTTAATAGCTTTTATAAAAATACAGCAACTTCAGATTCGGATTTAAATGCAATAATTGTCTTTTCTCAGTTCTTATAAATTCTTATTTATATGGTACTTGTATATACAATATACCTACCGCCAATATACATTATTTTTTAGTTTGTGAGAAAATACTGTGACTTGTTTTAAATTATCACTATACCACACGCATTTTTACACTGTATTCGTTATAGTCATCCAATATTAGTTTTATGACTTAAATACAGAGTTGTCTTGCTGTGTTTGTGATACATTTGAAATTTTTTGTTGCTGGCTTGTTGCATTTTCTTTAGATGAAAAGAAAAATGGAGCACAAATGTATCCACAGAAACCCCACACAAAGTATATATAATACAAATCGATTGAACAACAATTTTTCTTTTTCTTTTTGTAATGTATATGCATGAAACTTTCATGTAAATATTGTAAAAGACAAAAAAATTAAAAATTTAATTATAGCTTTAAGCTAAATTCATATCATCAATTTCTGCGTTTAATGTTATTTTATTTTGTTGCTGGCTCTATCTTTGCGTCTTGAAGAAAAGAAATTCCATATTTAATAAAAATTGAAGAAACACAAAATGATAAAGTGTTTGATTACGTTGAGACCATTGAAAGCTAATGCTTATATCAAAAAGAGGTCATGAAATTGCTATGTAGGTCATTAAACATTTTATTTCACTACTAACTTATAAAATATATGATCAGTCAGAACTATCTGCTTTTAGTTATTCAGTGCAAAATTTAGAACGTTTTCTTAAAGGGGTTTGAATATCAATGTAGGAAAACTACAAAAAGGGAAATACTTTAAGGATTAAGAAATATAAAAATTTTGTTCGTATATGCATAATAAATTAAATCCTAAGCGTTTATCAAAATAAAATTCTCATACTACTTTCATCTCCTATTTTCCTTTGTTCCTTTACAACAAATTCAAAACCCAAAAAATCACAAAAATAAATATCTAATTAATCAGAAAATTAATAGATTCAACTAAAATATTCTCATACCAACGATCCAAATACATAACCCAACGAAATGTAATGATCAATTTAATTTAGACATAAACACAACAAATAAAAGAAGCAGAAGAACAGAATCAACAAAGAACATAAAAAGACAAGGCGACCGAAGAACGACTATTTATCACATTTTAATAAGGTTTTTTTTAACGCTTAGAAGATGTACCCACCAACATAATTATCATCATCCCAATATTCAACCCGATGAAAAATTCGACGACGACGGCTATGAGAAGCATATTAAATTGGATGGAAGATCATTATATTATGACGATGACCTAAACCAAATAAACAAATATTGTGTTGAAAGAAATAATAAGAAAATTACCAAAGAAAATAAACTAAAACCAAATAAAAATAATAATAAATATTGAAATCAAAACCTACCACCAAGAAACGAACGAAGACAAAAAAATTAAGGAATTTATAATTGATTGAGGTGAGAATTTTTTTCTGTTCAACTTCTTTAAAAAAGAAATAAAACATAACACACAAAACTTATTTATGTTATTATGAGCCTTCTTTACCTTCTCGTACAGGTACAAAATTAATAATATTTGTATCCTTTCCGATATATTCATATAGTAAGTAAGTTAGTATATGTTCTCAAGACAAGATTTATAATTTATGAATTATAATAAGATGTATTCTTACCTTTTAAATGTCGGTAAATTTCTAATAGATATCTTAGAACTATTTTACTGTCAATTATAAAAGAAGAATGTGTCCAATGTATTTGAACAAATATTTTTTTTTGTAAAAAGGAGAAAAATATTATCCTTTCCGGTAATTTGGATTTATTATTTCCTATATTTGGTCTATAATACGTTATCCACATATGCTTTTGTTCGAATTATACGGAATATTATAAAAAGTGGCTTCTTAGAAGTTTATATATATATATATATATATATATACATAGCAATGTATAGATATACCCATATATTAAAAACGTAGTATCACAATCGCAAATTGGCGCCCAAGACAAATTAGTTTAAGGTATCCATTTTTGAAATCTTGTGATTCTCCTAACATTAACAAAACATTTGTAAATCGTTTCAAGGTAAGGTCATTTATGGCTTATTAGTAATTGGGTTTTCACGTTAAACTATGGTATAATTGTTGTTACGTATGTCTTAAAAAATACGAATAATATATAATATTATAATAATTGAACTCGGCCATTTCAATCAAAGAATTATAACTATTAGTACAAGTATACTACCAAGTGTGATTTATTTGATTTATAATTTATTTTGATAAACTTCGCTTCTTCCACGATGTTACAATACCACAGTCCATAATATAAATCTGTGGATCGAAGAGAACAACCGCTTAACTGTTTTAAATTACATTCGACAGGCAAAGTGTTGGCTAGTATCCTGAAGATTCCTACTCCGGTTAACTCTTCTCTTTGCGTTTTCCATAGGTTGACTCTTACTAACTGGACTCAGACATTAACACTTAATTACTAAGTTACTATATATAATGTATATACACATTATTTTCTAAAAGAATTTTGTCCACCCAACTGTCACATTCCGTGTGTACCTTATTTATACCTACTAAAACTTTTCACAGTTGGCATTTGACACATTTATCATCTTATTTGCCCACCCAATCATTAAACACAAATTAAAGAATTAACCAACTGAATTTTTTTTTACAAGAGACTCGCTTTCAACAGAAAATCTGTGCAAAAACGAGAAATTAGAAAACACACGTCAATAAATTAAAATATCTCGTATGAAGGTTCAGACAAATGGGACAGATGTTTATTGAAGTACAAAAACCTGAAGAACTAACAAAAAATCTACACAAATTTTACACTTCAATAGAAATATTTCAGTAATAATTTGACCGACCGCCGTCTATCGAATTTTTTTTATTAACACACGGTTGAAAGGAGGAGGACTGTATATATATGTATATAAAATTGGATATATATATATATATATATATATATATATATATATATATATATATAAACTATAAAACCAACTGATGTGTGTGTACATTGTATATAGTGTACAACAAACAGCAAAAATCACTAAGGGAATTAAGAGAATAAAATTTATTTGATTAATTCGTGTGTCTTCCGTTGAGCGCCCAGTTTTTATAGCTACGGTTCACGATTACCTTATTTTCACCTTTTTGTGTATAATTTTATATAATGTGTTGTGTAATAGAGAGTTACTGTTCCCTAAAATATGTTAAAATAAAAATGTATACAATACGATGGGAATAACACTGTCGTCTTTGTACATATACTCGTAAGCATATATATAACATAATAAGAAGGGAACAAAATAATTTGTCAGTTATTAACGGAGGAATATATACAAAAATATATATATAAATTTAATTTAAATTACATTTAAATATAAAATTGAAATTTGATCAGTTAACTTTTTGCATCTGTCAACACCTATTGATTGGATATTATAGATCGATTTTTGTTTTCTTATTATAAACTTTGATTTTTATGGTATTTTTCAAAATATAGAAATAATACGTATATATAGATAGATTTCAATGACAATCAGAAAAATTTTAAAATCAAACTACATAGAGTCTTTGTACAAAGTCACTGATGCAAGAAAATGTACTTTATTAACACCTTACAGGACGTGAAAGAGCAAAAAAAAAACTTTGCGGCTAAATAGAATAAATATTGTTATTTGTTTCGTATTTGCGTGTCTGGACAAAATGTTTATGTAGAATGAATTTGGTTTTAATTAAAATTCATGTTAGTATCGATCAAAGAGTTATCAAGCTTATATATATATATATATATATATATATATATATATATATATATATATATATATATATATATATATATATATATATATATATATATATCAGTATCAAATTAGTATTTGACAGTAACTTTTATAAACTAGTATACCATCTATGCACAATATTCATGTACCATCTATGCACACTTTGTCTTAATATTATTAAACTCAATATTCATTGAACAATATAAACATTCTACTACAATCCCTTAGATCAGGTATTAGTACAACAAATAAAACGTATAAGGTAATATAACAAATCGATTTTAACTAAATATGAATTTTAATCTCATATCTCCCGATAACCTGTACGTGACTTAATATAAATTACCATTTTATTGTTACTATACTTTGCCTTTTGTCAATTTTTGTATAGTTTTTAAAACATGAATGAGTCCTATATTCTTAATGAAAAAGATCACGTTCGTCTATATATGTTCAATAGACTAAATCTACTTTACCTTGTTTAAAAACAAAAATTGATTTCTTCAATTTGTTTTTGTGTTATTTGTAAATTAAGAAATCGAAGCTACAACCTTCACAGGATAATGTCTTGATATGGAAAATAAATGTCATGAATGCATACTTGTGAGACAAGACAAACAAAATTGAAATTAAATAGTTTAAGCAAAATAAATAAATAAAATTACATTTAATACCAACAGTGAGTACGATGTCGAGTACAACATAGTAGATATAGAGAATTGAAAGATAACAAGGGAATCATTTAGAACTTGTAACTATAACATGAATAAGAAGGGACAGATGGCTATAAATTTATCAAATGTCAAAATAAAAAGCAATACCGCCTACACAATTTGACCAATAAATTATGTATTGTTAGTATTTTACTGCGCTAATACTTTTGCTGTATGTCTATTACTTACATCGGTTGGTTGAGCTCTCCTAATGGGGAATATATTGT
The DNA here is from genome assembly GCA_963932295.1 of Tipula lateralis. Taxonomy (NCBI): domain Eukaryota; kingdom Metazoa; phylum Arthropoda; class Insecta; order Diptera; family Tipulidae; genus Tipula; species Tipula lateralis. The sequence continues at coordinate 32,309,664 of OZ010738.1, read as the reverse complement.
ATTTTAAATGAATATTTGACATATTGTGATACTAATTTTTTATCTCATTTTGGTACCTACATAAATAGGTTCATATATATACTTGGACGTTTGAAATATCAGTGTATATATGTACACATTTGGGTTAACATTTCGAACAACATATTAAACTGTTTTTCAATCAGGTGGCATTATTGCCTAACTGATATACTGATAGTCTTAAAATTAATCTCTTTCGGAACTAGAACCTTACATTCCGACTGACACAGCTTTTACTATATTTTGCATCGTCCATCTACACATATTTCTCCTATAAATAAATAAACTGAAAATAATGTTTGGTATGTTTTTCATATATACATGGTGCAAGCTCGTCCATTCCATCTTATAAAGCTAAAACATTGTACACTAGAAGGGTTGGCAACAAAGTAATTGAAAATTTCACTCATAGATGGCTTCAGTTGAATTTTTAGGTTTGCAGACGTAGTACAAATGTATAACACATTTTGTTATCTGACAGTTGGCAATTCAGCTGTCAATCAGTAAAAAAAGTTTTTTTGATCGGTTTCGTAGTTTTCGTTTGGCGTTCGTTGAAAAATGGAAAATAAAAAGGAATATTTTCGTCATATTTTGCTTTTTTATTTTCGTAAAGGGAAAAACGCATCGCAAGCCCACAAAAAGTTATTTGCTGTTTATGGTGACGAAGCCTTAAAAGAACGGGGGTGTCAAAATTGGTTTACAAAATTTCATTCTGGTGACTTTTCACTCAAAGATGAAAAACGCTCTGGTCGTCCAGTTGAAGTTGATGAAAACCTAATCAAAGCAATAATCGATTTCGATCGTCACAGTACAACAATTGAGATTGCAGAGAAGCTTCATGTACGAGTATCACATACATGCATTGAAAATCACTTAAAACAACTTGGCTATGTTCAAAAACTCGATACATAAGTTCCTCACGAACTGAAAGAAACGTATTTAACGCAACGCACTTAACGCAAAGCATTAACAGCTGCAATTTCCTAAAGAAACGTAATGAAAATGATCTATTTTTAAAACGACTTATAATTGGCGATGAAAAATGGGTTGTTTACAACAATATCAAGCGGAAAAGATCGTGGAGCAGGCAAGGTGAACCAACTCAAACAACATCAAAAGCTGAAATTCATTAAAAGAAGGGTTTGTTATCAGTTTCAACTCTTACTACCCAGCCGAACGATCAATTCTGATGTCTACATTGGACAACTAACGAAATTAAACAATGCAGTTGAAGAAAAGCAACCCGAATTGGCAAATCGAAAAGGTGTTGTATTCTATCATGACAATGCAAGACCACACACACATATTAGGTCACTCGGCAAAAATTATTGGAGCTTGGTTGGGATGTTTTGCCACATCCACCATATAGTCCTGACCTTACACCATCTGATTACCTTTCGTTTCGATCTTTACAAAACTCCTTGAATGGTAAAAATTTCAAAAAATGATGATGAGGTCAAATCGTACCTAATTCAGTTTTTACTAATAAAAACCAGAAGTTTTATGAACGTGGGATTATGATGCTGCCTGAAAGATGGCAAAAGGTCATTGACCAAAACGGGCAATACATTACAGAATAAAGTTATTTGTTTCCATGAAAAAATTGTCTTTGAGAAAAATCCACAATTACTTAGTTGCCAACCCAATATATAATGAAAAGTCTCAGAATGTTTAATTTATAACAGATATCACCTGCACTTAACACTAAGTTTGAATAGCAGGATTAGAATAATATTAATATTACTGATTTTCAATACATGTAGGAGTAATACGCTATGAATGCGTTGAGTTCAAATAATTTAATTTTTAAGTTGAAATAATTTTTTGTGCTAATCAAATCGATTTAACACTCAGCAGAAATGCATAAGTCATGGAAAATATTAAAATTGTCCATGAATTCTGCATTGCTGCAAAAAATCATTGGTATGTTTATTCGAGACTATTTAAAATTAATTTCTATTGGCATCAAAACACAACTTTAAACGTTAATTCAATTATTGATTTTAACAATGATATCACGTAATAACTCATAATTTGTACATATGTATAATGTTTGCAGACTTTATAGTCTCGAAGAATGCTCCAACATAATAGTCAGAAATAAAACTAATTGTTCTTGATAGAAAAGATAACTATTGTTTGGTAAATGCTTTTGGACCATTGATTGGTTCATTGATGAATTGAATTCATAGGACGTGTAATAGAATACTATCCACTGATGAATTTTGCCAGAACCTCATTTTGAAAATATAATTGACTGCCCGGTTGTCATCCAATAATGGTTTTTACTTCCAAAGGTTACTCCGCTAGTCCAAAAAACACTTGCTTCCATATCATTCTCAAATACCTTATAATACTAAAGGTATAAACAGAACCAGGGCGATAACGGCGAGCGATGTCGCCTGTCAAATAAAGGCAAAGAAAACATGCAATATAAACAAAACCATCGCCGCTACGACGACGATATTAACGTCGAAATAAATTTTGAATTTTTTCTAATTATATCGCTGGCGATACAATTTTGTCAAGTGGTTTTTATATTTTTATGTTAATATTGATTGTTGTTTTTATTATTGCAATGAGCTGACGATCTTATTATGTTAAATAAGACAAAATCGGGGCGATATGTTTTATTTATTCGTCAACGCTACTCTTTGTCGCTCTGGTTCTGTTTATACCTTATAAGGGAAATCGTGTCAATTTGCATAGTAAATGCGAACGACAACATGCTTTCGTTAAATATTAATTTCGGAGAAGATTTCTAGATGGCACACCAATATGTTTTAACGAGAACAATAGATGGTACGCGAAGTAATTTTTTAATGAAATGACATAATTTAAAAAAAACAAATTTTGTTTTATTTATTTATTATTTTTATTTATAAATATAAGCCCATTTCCTTCAATAATTTCCAATTTCGATTATAAAATTAGAATTTTTTTTAGATTTTAAATTTTGATTTCGTTAATAATTCGTTAAATGTGAAAAAAACTGGAGTTAAAAAACTACTACTAGTGCCATCTTTTAATCTTCTGCGAAATTATATCATGTTGGCACATGATATCGACGCGATTTTCCTTATAGTTATTATAAGTTATTTGATCATTCTATATCAATGTTTAAAAAATAAATTTTTAGAGTTGATTGAGACAGATTGAGTTTTTATTTACAAAATAAATTTTAAAAACTGAAAAATGTATATATTTGTAAAGAGTTAAAAAAATTGATTAAAATATATTAAATAATCATAAATAACCTTTTTGTAAGAAATTTTATTAATTATTCGATAAAGCTGAGCAACTGTTAGCTATAACGAGTAATTCGTAACATCAAGTTTTTTCCGACATATAAAATACAATTCTATTTCACAACTCCAATTAAACCATTCGAATGTGTATTCGGACGTGTATTGGGAAGATATGCATCGATAAATTACAGAACCTGGCTGTCCAGGATACTATTTTGAAAATATAATTGATTGCCCGGTTGTCATCCCTAAAATTGATTATCACTTCCAAAGTTTACTCCGCTCGTGCAAAATCCAGCTATACTGTTGTGTTATGTTTTTTTCTATTATCAATCGCTAACTTTAAAATACGATCGTGCTCATCGATTGTCCGTATATAAATCAAATACATACCAATCGAGGCACAATATCGATACGATTTATACCAGCTAAACTTTTGAGTAAAACTAATGTAGTGACTTCGGCCATCTATGTTAACAAATTCACCGCAAGAAACACTTGCTATAAATGCTATACTACAAATAATTACTAGTTGTTGACACTGTTTCATGATCGAAATATAAACTGAACTTAATTGCTCGAAATATAAACTGAACTAGATCGAAATATAAACTGAACTAATATAAACCACGATCATCGAGTATGAATATGTTTCAGCATTGGTTAATGTCTACATTTGATCCATGTTACCTGTTAGCGTACAGATCCAATCAAAGTATGTCCAATTCTTTACTTCTTTGGATGTCGGTATTGTAACTCACTATATTCTATTATGCCTTTCACCAGATGGCTTAGATCAAATGCATTTTTATTTTCGTTGAACTAAATCTTTACATTTTTAGTTGCTTGAAAATCTCTTGACTAAACGAATCGAATGCTTTATCGTATAGGCTTTATCAACTTGTTTATGTGTTCGATTGCTTTATCATTCGACTAAATTTTAGTTGTAGACATTCTGTAGATATTAATTCATGTTGACAAACCGAAAGAATTCGTGTATAATAAACATTTTGGAAATTTCATTCAGCTAACTTATTTATTTTACCAAATACTTTAAACATCAGGATCGAATTGGAAGAAAATTAAATTTATCGATATTGGGAGGACCATAATTACAACAACATGAGAAGTCGAAGTTACGTTTTTTATAATGCGAAAAAAGAAAAAGCTAAAAACAATATTTCTAAGTAATTATTTACGTTTGAAGATTTCTAGAACGAGTTAAGCCACTGTTTGTGCCCATCTTACTAGTATCTCATTATAGTTTTACTTTCTCAAATGGATTTTAACTTAAATAAAAGCGTTACTTCGACTACAATCAAAGGTGTCAAAAAATAACTGTTTAAGTCACTGCTATCTAAATTAGACCAATATTCGTTGGTCCCTTAAAGTAATTGTCTGTTCGATATACACATGTTATATAGCTATATATGCACTAATGAAAGAATCTAATTAAGAAAATGCGAATATGTACAAAAAATATACCAATTCCTTAATCTTGATTGTTTGATCAACTGCATTTTGACATATAATAAAATATTTTAATTTTTTTGTTGGTCGGTGTTGTTTGACTTATATACATACGTTAGTACATGTGCGAGTTTCCTTTATTATTTTTTCGGTGCAGAATACAATAAAAAATTAAATTAAAATAAAAGAAAACTTATAATTATCTGGTTGTTGGTTTTTTAATGTTTCTTCTACACTAAAATATTAAACATTTCCGTAAACATAAAAAATATTTGTATACACATGTATATATGTAAATAAAATATAATAAATATATACAAATATTCACATTGAGCAGGTTGTCAGCTTGCGGCTATATTTATATACAGTGCTAAAAACTACAATTATCTCCTTAAAACAAGAAAATTTTATTGTGAAAAGCTTAATTCAAACATCCTTCTTACGTATTTATTTTGATAACACATTTTATTTTGTCTATATAAGATGTTAGATTATATTATATACTAAAGGTGCATAAACGTCTTGTTATCAAATATTATGCATTATGTATTTATACATTTTACACCTTATAACGTCTGCAATAATATTAGTAGTCGCCTTGTTAGAATGCACGCAAATGAAGCGTTAAGATGTTCATTTAAATTAATGAGTTTTTAAGACATGCATTTCTGGCAAATAGCATTTATTTCATTTTAAGAACAAAATTAAATGTAAACTATATCACCTGGCTACAATACTATTTTGTTAATAATCTGTAGCCAACAAATTTGAGTGTAACTATATTTATGGCCCAAAGCGTTCATATCATATAAAATATTAATGCTGGGTCGAAGTCATGAGCGTAGTGATGGTAATCGTGAGACCGTCATTGAATTTAGTAAATAAGGTTTTTCAAACACCATACATATATAGAAAGAGTCCATTTTGATTACTTAAACGGATTAAAATACTTTAAAAAAACCTATCCGAATCACCAAAATCACAAATATTGTTGGTTTTGATGGTCTCCATCATTCCAACTTATTTTTACCAACAAAAACGAGGTAAAAATAGGTTGGTGCGGATAAACAACATATTGCAGAGTAGACAAACACAACTTTAGCATGCCAAATTATCGATAATAATCCCAACAAGCCTATAATAGTACATCAAAATTGTGTAAACATATTTAAAAACACACCACAGATGACTAAATATAAAGTTAATGACATGGATACCTCTTTTAATCGCTGGAATTAGATGAATGATAATATAGAATTTGCTGCGTTGATAGAATGAGCTATCTTTCTGAGTATATAAATATTCTTAGGTGAGACTCTTAACTTATTTTAAAGAACATACGTTTTAAGATAACGTAAATGTTATAAATGTTACACACTTTTACCGATATGTTGATTTTTTTACGGTTTTAACAGGCCATTATTGGCCCGTACCGTGTCAACAATGTGACTCCAACCGTTTTGATCACGAGCCAGCTTTTATACTGTTGCAAGCAACCAGAAGATGACACATCGCTCTCTACGCCGTGGTGCTACCGTCACCAAAAGCGACCTCTTCGCCTACCGAAAGGCGACTGTCCTTTCAAAAATCACAGTATCATTTGGTTCGGGTCAGTACGCAGAACTTCATCGAGCCAGCGTACTCGCTGATCTTTGATTTCATGCACGATATCATTTGCATTAAATTCCTGATCTCGTGATTCAACAGAACTCGGTTTGTGCCATCAACGTCGTGTTTTGGGTAATATATCACACGCATGATTTTTATCTCGAATGTTAGAAGCCATCTTTCGTACTCATCCGTCAAGGTCCGACTCTCACATCCATACATGACAACGGGTCTGATCAACACTCTGTACAGCTTCAGCTTATCCGTATTTCCAAAATATTTATTATTTCAGAAGTGGACGTAGAGGATATAAAGCCCGATTGCCAGCGGCAAGACGGACTCTGATATCATCTCCCACACTATTATCGTGGGTAATGAGAGATTCAAGATACTTGAATCTTATTACTCCTTCAAACGAGTGGTTACCCACTTATACTGAAATCAATTGCGTTTTGGTTTTGAAAACCAGAGATCAGATATTGGGTTTTCAACTCGTTGATTTGAGACCAACGGCCAGCTGAACACTGTTCCAATGAATCAAGTATATCTTTCATCCTGTTGCCATTTAATCCAACCCCACAGACATCATCTGCACATACAAAAAGTTGGTTGGATTGTCGGAATAAAATATTGTTCGTTTCACTTCTACGAAGGATGTATTCCAACATGAGATTAAAAAGTATCGCAGACAGCGAATCTCCTTGTCGAGAATCAGAAGCAATTGTAAAAGTTCTCGATATCCAGTTCTCAACTTTAACACAGCAGTCACAGCGTTACTGTCGTTTTACACAGATGTACGTATTTTTTGGATCTCGATTGATCGAATCATATAGGTTTGGTTGAAATCTAAGAATACCCTGGTGTATATCACGAGACCCTACTTAAATATATAGGGCATATGCAGCCACTTTCCATTCATCAGGGATAACTTCATTTCGCTATACCAATCGAACAAGGTCGAAAAGACAGTTCCACAAAGTTAGCCCTCCGAATATCAAGACCTCTGAATTAATGCAATCAACTCCCGGTGAACGATTTTTCTTTAATCTCTGCACAGCCATTGTGAATTCCTCATAGGATGGATTCTCAATGAACATCTCTGCGGTCTGAATTTGAGGGTATTCAAGTACAGCTTGTGATACATGTGGAACATTTAGTAGGTCAGAAAAATATTTACGCCATGTATATCGACGTTAACACAGAGGTTTCCATCCTGGTCCCGAATGGCAGTTGACCGAGATCTTAAGGTATGGTGCAATTCGGTGATTCCTTTAAACAAACCACGCGAATTGCGCTCATTGCTGAGTTGTAGTACTGTTAAGACTTAACCTTCTACTATTCGCGCTTCTTTTGTCTACAAATGCGTTCAGTTGTCCTCCTATAGCAAGAACTGCCTTGTTTTTTCTTGCAATTGTAAACCGAGTATGCGCTTCATTGTGGGCTATATTTCGTTGCTCAACACTAAGACGACACTTCTGATCAAATCAATCATTTTTGGGTGTAGTTTTTACTATACCGAGAATGTGCTGGGCAGCATCGACAACCGAGGTTTCAATACTTCCCACACACTGTTCACTTCATCAGATTGGTAATTGGATCGCAAAATGCTATTGCTGACAAGATCTTGATATTTTTGTTGTGTTTCTTCATTTATCAGACCTTCACAGAAGAATCGTGTTATATATTAACCTGTCTTCCCTGACTTGTACGACAATTTCTATCGTAGCTTTGCAGTCACCTGATAATTGTCACTGCCTACGAATTTTGTTGACGACCGATAAGATCTCACGTCTCTGACAATCCGCATCAGCCCTTTAGAAATCAACACATGGTCAATTTGACTTCGGGATGTTTAACGTGGATGTGTCTATGTTTCGAAATGAATGTTTTTATGAGGAAAGAATGTCTTGACATCTTTGAGATCATGAGCGATCGCAAAGTACATCATTCTTTCCCCATTATCGGTCGAAGTTTCGTGTCGGGAGTACGGACCTATATTATTACATAATTATGTAGGTCTGATTTCTGCTAGCTTTATAGCATTAAAGTCACTAATCACCAATGTGACATCGTGCTCAGGTATAAAGCCTATCAGACTATCCAAATTATTGTAAAATGAGTCTTTATCTTGGGATTGGCCTATACATCGGTGGGCGCATTTACACAGACAATTGACAGGTTGGTTAATTTCATGTGCAAGCGAAGCTTACACATTCGATTATCGAATGACTGAAAATCCAGTACAGTCTTTTTTACCTGTGTCCCAATGAGGAATTCAACTGCAACATTTCCTTGGGACACATGGTCTTCACTTTTAGGCCATCGAGTTTCTTGTAACGTGACGAGTTCCAGCCGATACTCTTTCATACGGCCTCTGTGATAAGGTCGTCAAACGCCAGATCTTCAGATTGTCGATCTTACTCTCGTTTCCGGGTTCTTAAGCGAGGGGTCATTGTTGTTTTGGCGGTATCAGGTTTGATTTTGTTTGTTGACATTTTTGATATTAATTGTTTTTTACGGACGCGAGTCGTCAGCCCAGCGATTCAACCAGATTTAGTCAGCTCATACGACTAACTCTGAATGCTATGGTGGTATTCTATGGGTCTCATGTTTCGTTCGTAATATTTACGAAACATGAATGCCCCCATCCACAGTGTGAAACCGATAACCAATATATGGAATATGGGTGCATAATTGCACAGCAAAAAACAAACTGACTTAGTCTACGCATAACACTGTAGATTGGCAAAATGGTAGGATTTTAACCACCACTGGAATGTTTAAATTTTAGACCCATTCGCTTAGGAATACGAGTAGATAAACAATTTAAAAGATCTTAACTCAATTGCTCAATGCTTATGTTTTGACGAAATTTATGTATATATGTATAAATGTGTGGGTTCACAATATATGCGTTTGTTGGTTGTTTTCATGCACGAGTATAATATTTATTTATATACTAACAAATATTTCTTTAAATATTATCAGTATATATATATATATATATATATATATATATATATATATATATATATATATATATATATATATATATATATATATATATACTATATATACAAATAAACAAAGCGTTTGTTGTAATCAAGCTCAGTATCGCAATAAATTTCCGTTCTATACTCACTTATTGTTTCATTTCATTCTATACTAGCATAACATAGTGTATTTTCTTAGCTACACCAAAACTATCCACTTAAATGCCAACATTAATTGTAATTAACTTCAAAGTGAACAACATGAGATCTTTCAAGTGTTCAGTGAGAAATGGTGACGATGAAAGATTTTCAATAAATTTTATCTGTATGTTGTAGTTTACTTTTTCTTCTATAAAAAATTAAATAAACTATTTTGTTCTATTACTACAGTACAACATTAATTATTTTAATGCAATTGTGAACTGCATAATTAGATGGAGCCAGCCATACCGGATATCTCGCACGGTGTTGTTTTCATTAACAATGATCAAAGATGTGTCTCAGTTGCGTTAACTCGAAATGTCAGCCCACCCGTATATAAACTGTAGATGGATATAACTATAAAAATATTCTAAATGGTCCTTCAAATCTTGCATGAAATTTGTTTTAAAATGATATATTGTATTGTTTGTTATTTGCCGTATTTGTTAAGATTAGGATAAAACTATATATTTATAAATTCTAGTTTAACCGTATATTTGAAATATAAATGTAAGGTAACGTAAAGTGCTTACCAAATCGATTTATGCATACTACATATTTTACATTTTAATACTTTCAATGAATTTTGTATTTCTACAGGAAACTAGACATGTTCAATAGAGGTTATTTCAAAATAGCTTTTATTAACACCCAAATGCAACTTTAAACGTTTACTTCAATTATTAAGCCAGACCTTAACAATGGTAGCACGTAATAATTTACAATTTGAACATGTATAATAGTCGCAGGGTTTATAGTGTCGAAATAAAGTTAATTGTTCTTAATAGAAGAGATAACTAATCTTTGATTAATGTTTTGACCCACTGATTGGTTGACTCCCATTGGACTCCTATAATAGATTAGGATTTTAACACCTCGCAACGATTTAATATTTCCAGTGGTGTATGAAAAAAAATTGTATTACATAAACACTCCATGACGCATATTGTTGTGCGGATTTCGATAAAACCAACATTTTACATTCAACGAGGAAGAATTTTAATTATTCCATATCATTTTATATGTCAATGCCAAACAAGTAGATTTTTAATGTTGAAATTTATTTTACAAAATAAATTTCAAAAACTGAAAAATTGTATATTTTATAAAGAATAACAAAAAGTTTGATTAAAATGTATATCAAATTATTTATTTAATCATAAATAACATTTTTTAAGAAATTTTAATAATTATTCGATAAAACTGAGCAACCGTCAGCTATATACGAGTAATTCGTAACATCAAGTGTTTTCCGACATATGAAATACGCCTGGTCTTCACAATTCCAAGCAGCCCATCCGAATTCGTATTCGGACGTGTAATTGGTCAAATTACACTGGTCAAACGCACTGATCAAATTCAGGGTATGGCTCTCCAGGACCCCATTTTGAAAATATAATTGATTGCCCGGTTGTCATCCAATAATATTCATCATTACTTCCCAAGTTTACTCCGCTCGTCCAAAATTCATGTGCTGTTGTGCTATGTTTTATTCTAGTATCAACCACCAATTTCCGAATACGATTGTGCTCATCGATTGTTCGTATATCAATCAAATACATAGCAATCGAGGCACAATATTGATACGATTTATACCAGCTAAGCGTTTGAGTAAAACTAATGAAGTAACTTCGGCCATCTATGTTAACAAATTCACCGCAAGAAACACTTGCTATTATAAATGCTATACTACAAATAATTACTAGTTTCATGATTGAAATACAAACTGAACTAAATTGCAATTTTTAAAACTATTAGTATTCATATACGAGTAGAATTATCATCTTAATGTGGGAATTTTACACTTTTTATCACCGTTTGGAAGAAGTTGTTTCCAAACGGTGATAAAAAGTGTAAATTTTCCAAATTTATATTTAGAATGTTTTAAAACACGGTCAGTCCATATAGTAGCAATAATAGTCTGCATTGCTTTGAACTATTCATTCGATGTTAAATCTTTATAATCACTAGAATACACTTTGTATAAAAAGCGAAAAGTGAAAATCTAATACTAAAAGTCATCATCTCGAAGAGACAATTTTTCAGTATCACTGTGCTTCGATACATTGATCGAAGTCACTGTTGAAATATCACTTGTCATCTTAGTTTCCATTTAACATACCGGGTGTTTCTTTTAAACTGAGACGATCAACTATCTCGAAAAATAGCCACTCTACGGATAAAATGTCCATAATCAAAATTTAACCATACCGCGGGGGAAATACATAAGTGCAAAAAAAGTAGTCCCCCACCCCCCGCTTTGTAGGTGGGGTGGGGGTAACTTTTAAACTAAGATAGAAAGCCATATTTTTTATTGCAGATACGGATTCTACGACTAAAATTACGTATGATTTGAATGAAATATTTTATTTGGTCATGATAGATGGCGTTATTCTGTTTAGTTCATGATAGATGGCGAAATTCAATTTTTCAATTTCTTGTTCTTAGAACACACGCATTCGATTCTGCAATACTTTTGAAATAAAATTCGCCATCAAAACAATTTATTCAGTTTTGTAAATAACATTTAACGTTTGTGTTATTTCTTATCTACATGTTTTTCGTAATTGCAAAATAAACGATAAAATACTTTAGAATGGAGCGTTTAACTGTGGCAGAGAAAATTGAAATGGTTCTGGTTTATGGAGAAGCTGGCAGAAATCTGGAAAGTGCTGTTGCTATTTACGCTCAACGTTTTCCGGATTGGCCGTACTATCAAACAATTTATTACTGATGGAAATGTTCAACCGAAAAAGAAGACCCGTAGAGCAACAGTCATTGGAGAAAATAATGAAATTGCAGTGGCTCATAATCCTCATGTTAGTACACGAGAAATAGTTCACGATTCCGAATTGTCCCTCACCAGTGTTTGGAGAATTTTAAAAAATATCACAAATATCAAGAAATAAGACAAATAAGAAGAAATTGAAAATATTAAATTTCGTCATTTACAACGCCATCTATCATGAACCGAACAAAATATTTCATTCAAATCATACGTAGTTTTAATCGTAGAATCCGTATCTGCAATAAAATTTATGGCTTCCTATCTTAGTTGAAAAGTTACCCCCGCCCCACCTACAAAACGGGGAGTTGGGAAATATTTTTTTGCACTTATGTATTTCCCCCGCGGTATGATTAAATTTTGATTATGGACATATTTTCCGTAGAGTGACTATTTTTCAAATTCCATCATTTGTATAAAATATAGCGCATGACAAGCCTAAAATGTCTCGAGTAAATAAAAACATTATTAAACTTAACATATTAGGATTTTAACACCTCGCAACGATTTAATCTTTCCAGTGGTGTATGAAAAAAAAATATTTCGTGTGTTGCATAAACACTCCATGACGCATATTGTTGTGCGGATTTCGATAAAACCAACATTTTACATTCAACGAGGAAGAATTTTAATTATTCCATATCATTTTATGTCAATGTCTAACAAGTAGATTTTTAATGTTGAAATTTGTTTTACAAAATAAATTTCAAAAACTGAAAAATTGTATATTTTATAAAGAATAACAATAAGTTTGATTAAAATGTATATCAAATTATTTATTTAATCATAAATAACATTTTTTAAGAAATTTTAATAATTATTCGATAAAACTGAGCAACCGTCAGCTATATACGAGTAATTCGTAACATCAAGTGTTTTCCGACATATGAAATACGCCTGGTCTTCACAATTCCAAGCAGCCCATCCGAATTCGTATTCGGACGTGTAATTGGTATATACGCACTGATCAAATTCAGGGTATGGCTCTCCAGGACCCCATTTTGAAAATATAATTGATTGCCCGGTTGTCATCCAATAATATTCATCATTACTTCCCAAGTTTACTCCGCTCGTCCAAAATTCATGTGCTGTTGTGCTATGTTTTATTCTAGTATCAACCACCAATTTCCGAATACGATTGTGCTCATCGATTGTTCGTATATGTATTTACATAGCAATCGAGGCACAATATTGATACGATTTATACCAGCTAAGCGTTTGAGTAAAACTAATGAAGTAACTTCGGCCATCTATGTTAACAAATTCACCGCAAGAAACACTTGCTATAAATGCTATACTACAAATAATTACTAGTTTCATGATTGAAATACAAACTGAACTAAATTGCAATTTTTAAAACTATTAGTATTCATATACGAGTAGAATTATCATCTTAATGTGGGAATTTTACACTTTTTATCACCGTTTGGAAGAAGTTGTTTCCAAACGGTGATAAAAAGTGTAAATTTTCCAAATTTATATTTAGAATGTTTTAAAACACGGTCAGTCCATATAGTAGCAATAATAGTCTGCATTGCTTTGAACTATTCATTCGATGTTAAATCTTTATAATCACTAGAATACACTTTGTATAAAAAGCGAAAAGTGAAAATCTAATACTAAAAGTCACCATCTCGAAGAGACAATTTTTCAGTATCACTGTGCTTCGATACATTGATCGAAGTCACTGTTGAAATATCACTTGTCATCTTAGTTTCCATTTAACATACCGGGTGTTTCTTTTAAACTGAGACGATCAACTATCTCGAAAAATAGCCACTCTACGGATAAAATGTCCATAATCAAAATTTAACCATACCGCGGGGGAAATACATAAGTGCAAAAAAAGTAGTCCCCCACCCCCCGCTTTATAGGTGGGGTGGGGGTAACTTTTAAACTAAGATAGAAAGCCATATTTTTTATTGCAGATACGGATTCTACGACTAAAATTACGTATGATTTGAATGAAATATTTTATTTGGTCATGATAGATGGCGTTATTCTGTTTAGTTCATGATAGATGGCGAAATTCAATTTTTCAATTTCTTGTTCTTAGAACACACGCATTCGATTCTGCAATACTTTTGAAATAAAATTCGCCATCAAAACAATTTATTCAGTTTTGTAAATAACATTTAACGTTTGTGTTATTTCTTATCTACATGTTTTTCGTAATTGCAAAATAAACGATAAAATACTTTAGAATGGAGCGTTTAACTGTGGCAGAGAAAATTGAAATGGTTCTGGTTTATGGAGAAGCTGGCAGAAATCTTGAAAGTGCTGTTGCTATTTACGCTCAAAGTTTTCCGGATTGGCCGTACTATCAAACAATTTATTACTGATGGAAATGTTCAACCGAAAAAGAAGACCCGTAGAGCAACAGTCATTGGAGAAAATAATGAAATTGCAGTGGCTCATAATCCTCATGTTAGTACACGAGAAATAGTTCACGATTCCGAATTGTCCCTCACCAGTGTTTGGAGAATTTTAAAAAATATCACAAATATCAAGAAATAAGACAAATAAGAAGAAATTGAAAATATTAAATTTCGTCATTTACAACGCCATCTATCATGAACCGAACAAAATATTTCATTCAAATCATACGTACTTTTAATCGTAGAATCCGTATCTGCAATAAAATTTATGGCTTCCTATCTTAGTTGAAAAGTTACCCCCGCCCCACCTACAAAACGGGGGGTTGGGAAATATTTTTTTGCACTTATGTATTTCCCCCGTGGTATGATTAAATTTTGATTATGGACATTTTTTCCGTAGAGTGACTATTTTTCAAATTCCATCATTTGTATAAAATATAGCGCATGACAAGCCTAAAATGTCTCGAGTAAATAAAAACATTATTAAACTTAACATATTAGGATTTTAACACCTCGCAACGATTTAATCTTTCCAGTGGTGTATGAAAAAAAAATATTTCGTGTGTTGCATAAACACTCCATGACGCATATTGTTGTGCGGATTTCGATAAAACCAACATTTTACATTCAACGAGGAAGAATTTTAATTATTCCATATCATTTAATGTCAATGTGTAACAAGTAGATTTTTAATGTTGAAATTTGTTTTACAAAATAAATTTCAAAAACTGAAAAATTGTATATTTTATAAAGAATAACAATAAGTTTGATTAAAATGTATATCAAATTATTTATTTAATCATAAATAACATTTTTTAAGAAATTTTAATAATTATTCGATAAAACTGAGCAACCGTCAGCTATATACGAGTAATTCGTAACATCAAGTGTTTTCCGACATATGAAATACGCCTGGTCTTCACAATTCCAAGCAGCCCATCCGAATTCGTATTCGGACGTGTAATTGGTATATACGCACTGATCAAATTCAGGGTATGGCTCTCCAGGACCCCATTTTGAAAATATAATTGATTGCCCGGTTGTCATCCAATAATATTCATCATTACTTCCCAAGTTTACTCCGCTCGTCCAAAATTCATGTGCTGTTGTGCTATGTTTTATTCTAGTATCAACCACCAATTTCCGAATACGATTGTGCTCATCGATTGTTCGTATATGTATTTACATAGCAATCGAGGCACAATATTGATACGATTTATACCAGCTAAGCGTTTGAGTAAAACTAATGAAGTAACTTCGGCCATCTATGTTAACAAATTCACCGCAAGAAACACTTGCTATAAATGCTATACTACAAATAATTACTAGTTTCATGATTGAAATACAAACTGAACTAAATTGCAATTTTTAAAACTATTAGTATTCATATACGAGTAGAATTATCATCTTAATGTGGGAATTTTACACTTTTTATCACCGTTTGGAAGAAGTTGTTTCCAAACGGTGATAAAAAGTGTAAATTTTCCAAATTTATATTTAGAATGTTTTAAAACACGGTCAGTCCATATAGTAGCAATAATAGTCTGCATTGCTTTGAACTATTCATTCGATGTTAAATCTTTATAATCACTAGAATACACTTTGTATAAAAAGCGAAAAGTGAAAATCTAATACTAAAAGTCACCATCTCGAAGAGACAATTTTTCAGTATCACTGTGCTTCGATACATTGATCGAAGTCACTGTTGAAATATCACTTGTCATCTTAGTTTCCATTTAACATACCGGGTGTTTCTTTTAAACTGAGACGATCAACTATCTCGAAAAATAGCCACTCTACGGATAAAATGTCCATAATCAAAATTTAACCATACCGCGGGGGAAATACATAAGTGCAAAAAAAGTAGTCCCCCACCCCCCGCTTTATAGGTGGGGTGGGGGTAACTTTTAAACTAAGATAGAAAGCCATATTTTTTATTGCAGATACGGATTCTACGACTAAAATTACGTATGATTTGAATGAAATATTTTATTTGGTCATGATAGATGGCGTTATTCTGTTTAGTTCATGATAGATGGCGAAATTCAATTTTTCAATTTCTTGTTCTTAGAACACACGCATTCGATTCTGCAATACTTTTGAAATAAAATTCGCCATCAAAACAATTTATTCAGTTTTGTAAATAACATTTAACGTTTGTGTTATTTCTTATCTACATGTTTTTCGTAATAGCAAAATAAACGATAAAATACTTTAGAATGGAGCGTTTAACTGTGGCAGAGAAAATTGAAATGGTTCTGGTTTATGGAGAAGCTGGCAGAAATCTTGAAAGTGCTGTTGCTATTTACGCTCAAAGTTTTCCGGATTGGCCGTACTATCAAACAATTTATTACTGATGGAAATGTTCAACCGAAAAAGAAGACCCGTAGAGCAACAGTCATTGGAGAAAATAATGAAATTGCAGTGGCTCATAATCCTCATGTTAGTACACGAGAAATAGTTCACGATTCCGAATTGTCCCTCACCAGTGTTTGGAGAATTTTAAAAAATATCACAAATATCAAGAAATAAGACAAATAAGAAGAAATTGAAAATATTAAATTTCGTCATTTACAACGCCATCTATCATGAACCGAACAAAATATTTCATTCAAATCATACGTACTTTTAATCGTAGAATCCGTATCTGCAATAAAATTTATGGCTTCCTATCTTAGTTGAAAAGTTACCCCCGCCCCACCTACAAAACGGGGGGTTGGGAAATATTTTTTTGCACTTATGTATTTCCCCCGTGGTATGATTAAATTTTGATTATGGACATTTTTTCCGTAGAGTGACTATTTTTCAAATTCCATCATTTGTATAAAATATAGCGCATGACAAGCCTAAAATGTCTCGAGTAAATAAAAACATTATTAAACTTAACATATTAGGATTTTAACACCTCGCAACGATTTAATCTTTCCAGTGGTGTATGAAAAAAAAATATTTCGTGTGTTGCATAAACACTCCATGACGCATATTGTTGTGCGGATTTCGATAAAACCAACATTTTACATTCAACGAGGAAGAATTTTAATTATTCCATATCATTTAATGTCAATGTGTAACAAGTAGATTTTTAATGTTGAAATTTATTTTACAAAATAAATTTCAAAAACCGAAAAATTATATATTTTATAAAGAATAACAATAAGTTTGATTAAAATGTATATCAAATTATTTATTTAATCATAAATAACATTTTTTAAAAAATTTTAATAATTATTCGATAAAACTGAGCAACCGTCAGCTATATACGAGTAATTCGTAACATCAAGTGTTTTTCGACATATGAAATACGCCTCGATTTCACAACTCCAATTTACCCATTCGATTTTGTATTCGGACATGTAATCGGCACATACGCACTGATTAAAATTAATATCTGGCCCTCCAGAATACCATTTTGAAAATAAAATTGACTGCCCGGTTGTCATCCAATAAAATTGGTTTTCACTTCCCAAGTTTACTCCGCTAGTCCAATATACTTTTGCTGTTGTGTTATGTTTTATTCTAGTATCATTCATCAATTTCAAAATACGATTGTGCTCATCGATTGTACGTATGTCAATCAAATACATACCAATCGAGGCACAATATCGATACGATTTATACCAGTTAAACATTTGAGTAAAACTAATGTAGTAACTTCGGCCATCTATATTAACAAATTCACCGCAAGAAACACTTGCTATAAATGCTATACTACAAATAATTACTAGTTGTTGACACTGTTTCATGATTGAAATATAAACTGAACTAACAATTTTTAAATTTTTTTAGTATTTATATACGAGTAGTGGAAATTTTACACTTCTTATCACCGTTTTGCAGAAGTAGTTTCCAAACGGTGATAAGAAGTGTAAATTTTCCAAAATTATGTTTAGAATGTTTTAAAGCACGTAAGTAACTAATTTTTAATCTAGCTTATTAATTAGGCAGTTCAATAGTCTATTTAAAATCGAGAGACAATATAATTATCATTTTATGTGGAAGTGAAAATAATATAATATATACAATGGAACAATTTAAAATGCAGCACTACAAAACATCTTGTTTGTAGTGCATTACATGTTGTTTTAGACTTAAGCCAACGAAATAATTATTTTTTTAAAATCACACGCAATTGTATGTTATTATTATAATACTATAGGCTCTATTTACTGAAATCATGCTAGGCTCACATTGTTCAACGGGCAGAGTTTTAACAGTGAGTTAGAGGAAGAAACCTGAATGTTTTGTTCTATTTAACAAAAACCCATGCTATAGTGGCATATTTAAAAATATTCAACCACACAAGATCGGACGGTATATTCTGTTTTTTCGGCTATAACACCATTCCACAGCTTTTTTGCCAATATTTACTTTAATAAATAAATTATTTCTCCCACATTTCCTATACTAGTTCTACATATAAACAGGCTATAACATTCTTTTAATTACAACTATGTTTAATCTAAAACACAGTGGTTTCAAGAAAACAAATTTCACGCAGTCTCCCGAAAATGAATCACTCATATATACCATAATCCCACACCTTATACAGTACACAAAATCCCACCTAATTTTCAACCGCTTTCAAAAAATATCAGGAAAACAGAAAAAAAAACTTCCAACCGATAATTCGGAGATCCATCTACTCACTCGCGAATATTTTCAATTTTGTTATATTTCATATATAGAAAGTAATAAACCAAAAATCTGTATGGTACATGAAAATAACTCTCAAGCAAAACAATTCGCGTGCCTAACATATTTTAAAGAAGCGAAAATTTATTTATTATTCTTTGTTTTAATTAAATTAAAATTAAATCAAGAAAATTATTTATAATTTTTATAAAAAGATTATAAAGATATTGAACTGTTCATATAAACATTCAGTGAGAGAATAATTGAAGAAAATTAAAAAAAAAAATCCACCCGCGAATTTTCTGTCTAACGTAACGGCTGGCTGCTTGTTGTGGGCACAACAATAGTAAAGGTGAAAAATCATATAGCTTAAGAACATCAACAAGTTGGTTAGAGGAGAATTTAGTTTTTGTATAATTTGGTTAGTAATACACAAATGTGAGAGATATTGAGTCTGGTGTAATATAAACATTGTACATGAAAAAAAAATAGAAGTTAAATTTATTTTTATATTTATAGACAGAAGGAAAAATAAAACAAAACTATCAAATATAGCAACATCATGTGTAATATACGATTACGATAGTAAGCCAAGTAGATGTTAATAAATAAATAAGAATTTTGTGTATCACATTTTTGGTTTATGACAAGATGTTTGAATTAAATCCTTTATTGAATTTCATAACAATTCATTGTATGCCTGTATATATTATGTTGTTACATATATATATTTTGTATGTAAACATATGAATAGCTTCTGTTTGGCACAAGAATTGCTTATCGTTCAGCACCCTTCATTTTATGTTGTGTATATTTGAGTATCGTGGGTGTATGTTACATTTTTCGGTATTTGTTTCCGTTTAGCCTATGTATATTATATGCTATCATATTTTATTTAAGCGACACGAATGAAAAGCGCCAATGACGTCCATATCTGTTATTACATAATTTGGATTTGAATATCGATTCTTTAGTTAAACATTAATGTTGGTTCAATATTATAAAGTATTGACGATAGCCGGTATAGCTATGACATTTGAAGTTTTTTAATTTTTAATTCAAAATATGAGATGTCCGTGAGTTTAGACTGGACGGTGTGAGAAAATTCTTAAAAAGATTCATCATTCTTAAGATGTTAAATTGTTCAAGTTTTTTGACATGTTTTAGGAATATAACTCTTTTAAATGAATTTAATGTACCATGAAAGATTTCAGGCAAAATAAAATAACTGGACCAGCCAATACAACAGCAGTCAGGATAGAAAAATCAGTTAATAATAAAAATTGCTTGACTATTTTTGTAAATATGTAACACTTTACGTGGTTGCAATGGTTGCATACCTCTTAAAAAGTAATTAGTGTCATAAATTACGAACGCATCAACAAAAATGAGATTGGTGAGATTTGTTTGATTGATGATCGATTGATTATTTTGCTGTCGGGAGAGAAGAGTTTGAACCGTGATGGGGTCGATATCGACTCCTAAACACAAATAAAAAGATAAAATAGATAATACTGATACTTGGCAATGGCATGCTAAAGTAAAATTAAAAAACAATGTCACAAGTAATTTTAGGTGTAGAATTAAACTAAGATCGTAGTTAAAGTGCGTCTTTTGTGCTAAGGTTAATAATTATATTAAATTATTGAAACAATTAAGTATATCTACATATTAAAAATAGAAAAGAACCAATGAACGAATTAAAAGGAAAAAAAGTTTAATCCCATGTGTTAGGTTTGGCCATCCATTTTTGTTCCCTAAAATATCGGATATATCCACGCTTTTTTATATATGGCGAATAATAATGGTTGCAGTTTTCTAATACTACGTTAATAATTAATAATAAGTAATAATCTATAATAATAATAATACTAAAACTAATAAAGACATTTTTTTGGAAGTAATTAATAATAATAATAATTATAAAATAATAATAATGCTTGCAAATTAATAATATAAATCTGCAACACGAAAATATAAAGTCACCTGCACATTATATATTTGGAAACCTGAACAGATTTCATATTGAAATACATCCAGTGGATTGCAACCTGAAGGAATTTGGATACTCTCATTTAAGTAGATTTTTTTTTGATTTTTTTTATATAATTTTAAGAAAATTAGTTTAAGTTAATTTTTTTATTTATTGTTAAGTATTTGATAGAAATGGTACGCGTACGAAGTAATAGACCTTTAAATTAATTATAAAAACATTTGAACTACATTTATTTGATTTATCTACATTTATCTTATTATTAATTTTTCATTATTTTAATTATTTTTTTTTTGTTAAATAAAATTATTGGGTATATTGAGAAATTTTCATCTAAATTACGTTTCTTAATTTTTTGTTGCTTTGAATTATTATTATGATTTTATTTTCCTTTGAATGAACTAAATCAGTGTCACGGTGGTGGTCTATGATCAGGTAAGTGGTGAGTGTTGATGCGGTCTTAACTGAAGTAGTTTTTTTCTTTGTATAGACTAACCCTACTTGAACCCACAACAAAAGCATTAATTATTTTTGCAATTATACCTCTACTAGACTGAGCTGGGCAGTAGTGTCAGTCTCTCCAAATTTATGGTACACATATTGGTCTTTATACCAATATGTTACAAATATCAGACAAACGATATTTATAAAAATAGTATACAATGGCTATACCTATGCTTAACAAATCTCCTTACATACTTTCCATTCTTCTTAAAAAATATTAACAAAATTAGTCACTTTAATTAATCATCTTTTACGATTTTTCAAAGTATTGTAAAAGAAAATTTAAGTGGATAGAAACAAAATTAAAGATAAATGAAAACAATCAATCGTCATCTGTGAAATTTACACACAAGCATAAAACGAAGAAGTAAGCAAGACATTATTTCGAGAAAAAAAAATTACAAAAACAGTGAACTGTATATAACGAAAATTCTAAACACAGACAATAAAAGTAAACATATATAAACAGAGCAGTAGAAACAAACAGAAAACCAAAAAGTCACGTCACATTAAAATTAAGTCCATGACTAAATTTTCTAAAATTAACTCATCACAATTCTAAATTTAATTATTTTCTAAAATAGAAATTTGAGACGAAAACGAAAAAGAAAAGAAAAACAGAATCGTCTTATATATTATTATTTTATAATCGTCGTCTCGTCATCATCCATATATCCATCTAGCTGATGGGATAAATTGTTTTCCTTCCATTTTCTTTATTCTTAAAATCTAGAAAGTGTTTTACGATATTCTAAATCAAGTGTATAATTGAAATTCGTGTAGATTGAGTCAGTTAATTCACAACATATAGTGAAATAAAAAAATAATTATAAAAATAACCGATGTATGCGTTTACTCGCGGGGTTGGTATATGAAGCTGACTAAATGATATGCTATTTTAACATATTTAGATGGGGTTCAAAGTTCCGATTCCTAAATTATTGGAATGGAAAAAGATGTTTACATAATATAGAAATATGTTTGTATAGTTCGAAGATTTCGGATAACGATTAAATTTAATATATTTCAAAGTTATTGGATTTGTTGATGATATGGATTTGGATACAGTATATTATAAACAACGTTACTTATTTTCCTGTATAAATAATCCATGACATTAATACGTATTGTTGCACATTGTAGGTGGTCAAGTCCATCGAATGCTTTTACACACAATCGTTTTTTATGTCACCCGGAACATGTTAATTGTTGGTTAAAGATGAGAATCGGACTCGAGACAGTGGCGTTATTTAAAACCAATATTAAAAAAAGTTTTTGGAATTGTGCAGAACCAATCCACCGAATATAAATTTATAATAAAGAATTAAGTATCGTAACAGTAATGTACGCGTTTTTTATAAGAAAAATGAGGACCGACTGTTAAAGCTATAATCTAACTTAATTGTCCAAAAGTTAGGGTCGGTCCACTATTTCAATCTATCTTCTACTAACAGAATTGCGAACAAAAAAAGGATTAACATCATTAGTCGGCTCGAAGCCGTATAAGAACTCATTCTGAAAAGGGATCTTTGACCCCTTGTCATAACAGAAGTCATGGGCAGTATATTATATATATGGACAGGTATTATATAATGGCCTGCATGGAGCAATGTACTGTATAACACCTGAGCGACTTTAACGCTAAGATTGGTTGGACTGCTAGAGTGCAGATCTATCATCACATATCGCAGTTAATTGGTTGCACCAGTCTATATATAGTAGCAACAATAGTCTGCATTGCTTTGAACTATTCATTCGATGTGAAATCTATATATAATCACTAGAATACACTTTGTACATATAAAACGCAAACTGAAAATCTAATACTAAAAGTCATCATCTCGAAGAGACCATTTTTGACGGTCATTTTTGAGACCATTGATCGAAGTCACTGTTTAAATATCAGTTGTCATCTTAGTTTCCATTTAACATATAGGAGCAGACATTAACTTCAACAAACAATCCAAAATTTAGAAAACTACTTGGAAATTAATCGAATTTAAATAGAAACTATAAAGACGGTGTTGCTAACGGCGATAATCTTAAGAAAAATTCCATCATTTGTATAAAAAAGAGAGCATGAAAAGACTAAAAAGTCTCGAGTTAATAAAAGCATTGTTAAACTTATCGAAATTTTCTAAGCACAATTGAAATTATTGCCTCCAAAATATCTATCTCTATCATATACACATCACACTTTACAAGAAAATAATAAGGCCGGCGCATAACTTTTGAAAGTAATTGCCGACTGTACAGGTTACAGTCCAAATATAAAGGTATCATATTCAAAATATCTTTTTCCGCAAATATTCCGATATTACTCGATTCATAAAAATCATTCGATTTTTGCAGAGAGCAAAATATGCTAGAGGTAAGAACGAGTCTACTACGAAATCCCGGTTTTCAAAATCCCAGACCTAAAATTCCGGTTTTCAAAAACCCGGTATTCATAATCCCGGTTTACAAAATTCCGGTTTTCAAAATCTCGGTTTTGAAAGACATGATTTTTTTTTATTCGAGCCGCCCGAAATTTAAAAATGTCGAATTCAAAACCTAGAAAACTTTATCTCGAATCACGAATAACAAAAATAGTTTTATAATATTATTTTTGGCGTTGTACTAATTTTACTTAGATTTGTAGAGACTAACGGCTCCGGTAACTCTCACGGGCAACAGGGAAGCAGCTGCGCTCCTCGCTGTTTACCCCTGTGAGGGGCATCCGATTTAAATTTCGGGGGATGTAGGAGCCGGGATTAGCAAACATGTCGAACTGCGAGCCGCACGTAGGAGCGGGTTTAATAGAATCTATTAATGGCACTCGATGTTTTGTTCTTTATATTTTATAAATAAAATAATAAAAAAACCAAACATTATTGTGCCGCAAATACAATAAAAACCAAGACCGGGATTTTGTCAAAACCGGCATTTAAATTTTGTCAAAACCGGCATTTAAATTTTGTAAAAACCTGGCTTTTGAAAACCTGAATTTTGAAAATCGGGATTTTGAATTCTGGAATTTATAAAAAAACGGGATTTTGACTAAGATTATGAAAAAGGGGATTTCGTTACACACTCGGTAAGAATACCGATGAAATTAATAAACCTTTGTTAATGTCATTAGGATATCTTATACGAATATAAGATATATTATACGAATTTGCCAAATTTTTTGACTTCTGGCAGCACTATCTTCGAACGTTTTAATGTTCAAAATATGTATAAAATTGTTAGTGGTCACATTGATTATATGTAATCGGGGACATAAGAAACTGTCAAAAATGAAACATCGTGATATTTTGCATGATAATGATGGTTTGTTGCAGCTTATGAGCTCAGTTCTATTATCTGGCAATCAAATCAGATTTCCTTGGTTTTATATAAATATTTACAACAAAACATCTGATCTTTGGTTTTATAGAACAAGATGAACAAAGAGCAAGAATGAATTAAGTTAATTGCATCCTTAATAAGTCATAATAGTGTGGGAGAGGATTTCAATGTATTATTCAATGATTTAATTTTTCGAATATAAATTTTCACATACCGAGGCCATTTGGTTTGCGTAATGCCGTTGTCAGTTTCTGACAAATTAGGTGTGATATAACTATTTTGTTTGTTCAGAATTTCCGTTTTACTCATATTTTGCAACAAATAACAAATTAAAAATGTAGGGCGCCATCAGCATGTTTTATGTATTCAAAACCATTCATTAATTTTTTTCGGAATTAATAATTATTCATCTAAAGTTGACAACATATAATATTCGCCATGATCCAAACATAGCATAAAGTCGGTATTAAATCATAAATATAATTTTAGTATACATTTTATATATGCTTATACAAATATGTCAATTGGCTGAAATCAATGAGACCATTACGGAAATTGCCGTTGTCACTTAATTTACACGAACAAAAAAATTAATAATAGTTCAATATCGTACGGCTGTTCGCGACTCTGCAAAATTAAGCGAACAAAATTAAATTTCATCATTATTTTTTGAATTCTTTGAACAAATTTCCGTAGCAAAAAAGTTAAAATAGTTATTGATTGACAAAAAGTCGTAAATTGTCTCGCCATACACGCGATTTATATTTTAGAAAATCCATCTTATGTATATCAAACATATGAATGACTGGCAATATTATAAAGTATAGACTTAGTACATATAGACGAGTATCAACAACACCCGTGACTAAAATAAATCACTTAAGTAATTATTGTGTCGCTGTACATCTTGCTTACGTACATATATAAAATTTATTATATCATCTAACATATCGTTCATCTTATATACAAATGGTTGTGACCTGGTTCATTTGAACGCCATTGATACTGAAAAAAAAAATTCTAATTGATGGCGGCATTATTAAAATAAATTTTTTATGAGTTCAACAGAGCTTAGACTAAATAAACTATATTAGAATTTTAAACAGACAATACTAAATTTTTATAAACAATTTTTCAGTTATGTATTCTCCTAAAATACTCTAAAAGTAAACTGGCCTCTTTGCGTTTTTATTGTTTTCGTATTATTTTACTATATATACTATACTAGAAGAAGGTGGTATAATCTATAATAAGATTAAAGAATATTTAATCGTTAAAAACAGTTAAAAATTAATTAGCTGGGATAATGAAAAATTTATCATTTTTCACGTAGTCACGATCATTTTGAATTTTTTTTAATCTAAACAATTTTTTTGAATCATCTACTCATATACATATGTAGATATTAGATATATATTTGTATGTATATACAAATTCTTAGAAATGGTAAAACTAAATTGGATTTAAGTGGTATAACGCTCAATGTAAATAGGATCTATTTCATGGTTTCGTATTCTTATTTTAACGGTCTAAACTGTAAATTTTATAGTAAGAGGGAAATAAATTTTGCGCTTCATCTCAATTATTTGACTTTGACAGTTTATCTTGGCATATAGTTAAAAGCATCAACTAAGTGTTCATGGCTCTATGGTGTTTCACAATCTCCATCGATATTCAGTCTTCTGTCTAGACCGAATTTTTTAACTACTCTCACGTAGATGAATCGTCTATTCAAAACTAAATAATATGTTGATATTTATAAACTTCATATTACTTATTAAATAAATAAATAATTTCAATGAACTTATATAATCTATGGCTAAGAGGCCGTTATCGGCCTTAACCGCATCTCAACTGAGACCTTACGAACCATTTTAACGATTGGTGCCAATTGTAGGTGGTCAAACCATCGAATGGTTTTACACAGAATCGAACTCGAGGCCGCGGCATGATGAGAAACTCTCTTAACCATTAAGCTACAACCGGCGATGAATTTTTATATAATTAAAATTAAATTTAAGGA
>OZ010738.1:26982467-27094967 GCA_963932295.1 Tipula lateralis | reverse complement strand
CTACTTATTACATGTTTATAAGATTATTATTATTATAAATCTTCTAAATTTATTATATCTTGAATTAATTATGATAAAAAGCACAATTTAATTATCTTTATATACGTCTTAAAACTTAGTACATAGTTTTGCTTATGCTACATGAACGTCGTTTTAAATAAACGCAAGTACTTTTTTTTACTGAAATTGACTTGACGTTTATTAGGAGGATTTATTGTTCTGAGTTTTTTTTCCTCCAGAATGTCATCTAACGAATATGTGCTGTTACTTATCATCAGAGGTTGTCAGTTATGAATTTGAGTTCATTGTGATGGTATATGTGGAGGTAGTTAGGTATATGCTTATTATTTTGTCGCAGGAATGCCATATAGGAGACGAGTCTATATATGCTGTTCTTGAGAGAATTTAAGGAGTTTTAACCTGTGTAACCTTATTTTTGACAGTTAATCATTTTTTTGTACTTATGCTTATGGGGTAGAATAATGAAATAAAACAGCTCGAATTTATGGATCCAAATAAATTAATAAAAGTTGAACTAATAAATAGGAGCATGTTGCCTCTTATTAGAAAATGCCTTCGAATAACGCAATGTCTCATGAAACGGTTGAAAAGATTAAATGTCTGCTTCTTTTTTGAAAGATTACACCAGTTTGAAACTACCACTTAACATTCAATTAATCGCTGAGATACCCCATTTTTCAAAACTGGCGATAGAAAATTTCAAATTATTTGAACTTGTACTATGTAATTCCTTCAAAGAAGTGGTGTCTCGACATGTTTCACTGTATCAACAAGGGTTCATGCCAAAGAGATCAACATCTACAAAACTTTTTGATTTCACCAGCAGCACAATCAAAGTTATTGAAAGTCACACCAAGTACACAGACTTTGAGTTTGACTGCATTAGAACTCCATAAACCATTCGAACGGGTTTATTTGGGTTCTCAAACAAGATTGTAGTTTGGTTTAAATCTTCCTTAAATAACTGCATCCAATATACATCGATATTAGAAATAGCAGGTCAAACTCAATTCAAGCTGCATTGGGGTTTCCACAAAGTTCTCATCTTAACTCTTACTTTTACTATTTTCATCGACAACAATCACCGAAGTAATTCTATAATCAAAAATGTTCATGTTTGCTGACGACCTCAAAATATACAGAAGTATCGAGAACTTAAGCCATGCGGAGAAATTTCAAGAGGACATTGACAATTTAACAAAATTTATGACCTGGAGACAATCAAGATTCTGTTCTGCTGTTACCGTTTGGTGTCCATTTTGTGATACAAACATCAGTAAGCTAGACGATACTTAGAAAAAGTTGATCTGTCATTTAACTGCGAAAGGCGGTTAGGAGTATGATGACGAATTACCACAACATGAAAACCTACCATCATATCTGGATTGCTGTAAAACAAAAAACAGAGCAACTCTGAAAAATAGACGTTTAAAGTGTTCGTTTGTTGCTAACATTTTATTGGTTCACATTGACGCACCGAAATTTTACAAATTAAAGTGCCTAGTTAAAATACCTAGACATCTAAGAAGAAATGAGTTCTTGCAAGTTGATGTACATATAATCAACTATAATTCTAATGAACCGATTAACATAATTTGTTTATGCTTTAATCAGATAAATCCCCTATTCGATTTTAATTCGAGCAAGGATACATTAAAACGATGATTGCAGCTTCCTCCTGCTTCTAATTATTATTAATTAATGAATTATGTCTGAATTTTGTTTGAGTATAATGTCATTTTTATTGTCAAGTATTTGTAGACTTATTTATAAATAAATAAACTATGGAAGTTTTGGCGTCAATCACTGTTGGGATTTCACAAGTAAAAAACGTAATTTTTACATTTTTATGAAAATTATGTAAAAAACAGCGTAAATTACATAAAACGTAAATTACATGTAACAAACGAAGACAGCTCCATTCACAGTAACATTTGTTTTAAAATTTCAGCCAACACTATTAGATTTCGGGTCCACGTTATAAGTTGAAAATATTTTTTGACCATTACCTGAGTCAGTTTTAATCTAAAAAAAATTATTGTGACGCTTCGACATCCAGTATAGTCAAAAAATTGTACATAGTCAATTATTTCACAAATCCTATAAAAATAGTAAAAAGATTCTTTAACAGATGGTGCTTTAGGTACAATTAGATTTAATAAGAAGTGACGCGTCAGCTTTTTACATAAAATAATATTTTACGTTTTTTACATATAGAATGTAAAAAATCACCTTATGTAAATTACACGATTTTTACATTTAAAAAACCGTGTAAATTACCTCGTGTAATTTACACACCCAACAGTGGCCTCAAACCTACTTTACCAAACAGTTGAATAACATGAGGTGGATATATGCACTCCTCTTCACGTCTTTCAGCCTCCTTCATTAATCGCCAGTTATTGAAAATTGATGGTTTTGTTCCTGGGCATCGATCCATTACTCGAATACGAGGGCGTTGTTAGAAGTCTGGTAAAAATGAAACAAGGAAAAATGTTGCCAAATAAAAAATTTTGTTTCAACGTAGTCGAATTTTGCTTTTTTTCGAATTTGGTTTCAACGTTTTTCGAATTTGTTGATCCATTTTTTCATTCAAACATGGGGCTACGTCTGGAGAATATATGGTGGATGTGGAAGCAATTCGAATCGTCATCCATGGATTTTGACTAAGACAGAAATGTGCATCCGTGCATTGTCTTAAAGAAAAATAACTTGTTTCTTCGCCAAATACGGTCGGATTTTTTCCAAAACCA
Organism: Tipula lateralis; assembly: GCA_963932295.1. Classification (NCBI taxonomy): domain Eukaryota; kingdom Metazoa; phylum Arthropoda; class Insecta; order Diptera; family Tipulidae; genus Tipula; species Tipula lateralis. Next base: position 27,092,193 of record OZ010738.1, on the reverse strand, counting down.
ACCATTGTCTAAAATTGACCCGTTTCTTATTCGCCGTGGACTGTTCTTACTTTTTTGAAAACTGTGACCATGACCATCCTCCTGCAGATACGCCAGTAGAAATCCACTGCTTAGACTGTTTCCGGTGTATAGTAATGGACCATGTCTGCGGTTTTGGTCGATTGTAGGCAAACGCAGCATCCAAATCGCGGAAGAAATTCATTTTCATTGTGTTATTTCACTCTGCAGTCTTCCAGAATACCGTATCATGCGTATCTGCGAATACTGTATCATGGACTTTGTGATCATTTTTGGAGTGGTGACTTTCTTTGTGGGTGGTCTTTGTCGTTGTTCGGCCTCAGTTGTGCTTGTACGACCACAACAAAAATCAGACACATGTGAATTATTTTAATAGATGGTAAAGAGTCCTCATAATTTTTATAGAGCTTTGTTTTGGTTAAAAATGGGAAGTCAATGGATGTCAAAACTGAACTAAATGACAAATCTGTCTGAAAATTATAATTTAGTCTAGTGACCGATGGTATTGACACATGCCATCTAGGAAATGCGATTGTGGCCCTATCTGTTGCAATTTAACCAGAATTCTCACTCTTTCCTCGTATTTTGCCGATTTACGTAGGCTATATCCTCTTTCATACTATCGATCACATGGTGAAAAGATTTGTTTACATCCTGATAGTTTTAGTCAATGCTCGTATATTGAAACCCCATCATTCAAGTGTTAGTTGTCAACATCTGAGTTAATATCCGCACATTCCAGATATCAAGCGAAAGTGGCTGGACTATTTTTAGGTTTATACATTTCACATATCAGATAATTCTATCGATTTCCAACTTTCCTCTCTCTATATATTCTTGTATTATCCAATGTTACAAGATACAGAAAAATAACTCGAAAGTAGACGAAGGCAAACATAAAAATGGACGGATGACATAAAAATGCGTTTGTGTGTAAAAACATTCGTTGGGCTGACCACCTACAATGTACACCAATCGTTAAAACTGGTTCGTTAAGGTTGAGACGCGGTAAGGGCCGTTAACGGCCTATAAGTAATAGATTATTATTTTTTATTAAAAATATTACCGATCCATTCGTGAAAATTAAGAAAGCGATAATATTTTGGGTACCGAGATCCATTAGTTTCTTTTGTTCTGAGAGTTTTTAATGAAATATGAGGACATCTTGCCTGGTTTGAGGTTATTTTTTATGTCCTTAAAATATTTATTCTGACCAATTATGTCAATTCTAAAAATGCTTTTACTAAAAATGGCGACACGCACCTCTGAACATTGCTGTAATTCTTTTATACTCGTAATGCTACGATATAACGCAATGTAGTGACTTCTTTCTCCATTTTCAGTCTCAGTTTCGTGTCGGGAGTTTCTGCCAGCTCTTCCATTAAAGTCTTCAATCACGAATCTGATATCGTGCTCAGGTTTAGAGCCTATTAGATTATCAAAACTATAGTAAATTGAGTTTTTATCCAGGGCTTGGCGCATATACAATTGACAGGTCCTAATTTCATGTGCATGCGAAGCTTATATCAACAGCCATCCACAAATCAGAGTGGCAAGTTAGAACTGTCATTCAAAAGCTAAAAAATAATTAAGCCGCTGGTACAGATAATGTACCATCTTAATGATTTAAAGTTGACGCACATCTAACTGCAGAAATTCTTACACAACCATAACCCAGATGGTTTGACCATAACGATTCTTAAGAAAGGCGACCTAAGAGAATACAAGAACTGCAGGAGAGGTATCTCATGTATCAACCAACAACAACGAATGGAGCCAGCAGGTTTTAAGCCAAAAAGGAACCGTACGAATCATATCAACACTATATACGTATCATCATAGAATGGTCTAGCAAATGGGCTTCATCCACTCTCCGGAGCTCTCGAACGTTCATTTGACTGAATCAGCCGAAACGGAAATTAGAAGGTACATGTATATCGGGATGCCGGGAACCAAGTTGAAACAAATTGAATAATTCCTAAACTCGCGAGAAGTAAGGCAAAACTGTTAGGTAGGTAGCATATAGTTAGTACCATTCGTATGTTTTTATCCAGTTATGACACAAACTGCTGTGGTGTGATCTGAAATCCTTGTTACTGTTCAAAACCACCCAGTTTGCTCCCTTTTGGGTGGTGAGATTTTTTTATACTTTTCTATGCTGTTGAAAAGAATGGCTTTCGTATGACACAACATGAATTGACAGTGTTCTCCTAATTTCCGTCGCTTAAATATTCAATTATGTAGCCAAATACACAAGCTTGAACATATTCTATATCGTTACCTGATCCTATTTACGGTTTTGGCATTTTAGTTTTGTCCAGATGTGCGTGATCATCTACTATTCCGGATTGTGGAGCACTTCTTAGTAATTTGTGCACTCATTATAGATTCTTCATAACTTTTGTTCATAAAGTGACTGGTCAAGTCCGCACATATGCTGAAGGTTTATTGTTATCTTTCATAGCCTCTCGTTGTCGTCAATCTTCTCGAGTTTTCTCAGATTATTAACTTTGAAGTTAACAGAACAGTGGTTTATAATCTATATTTTCTTCTCAAACCTCTTTATAATAAAAGTCATTCGTGGTTTTAGTATTATGTTTCACAACCCTTAAAATCAATGACCCAATTTATGGTTTCAAATTCATTGTAATGTCATCATTATTTGCACAACAACGTTTTATCTTAATTTTGCGGTTAACAAGTGTTTTGAGATCTGTGGCCTGTTTTTATCAGTTACTAGTTTATTCGTATATAAAACGTTCGATTAACATGTGAAACGTTAGTGTCGTCGATATCATGAAATCGTTGGCTAGTTTCATCTTAACTGTAGTGTTTTATGTCATTGTAAATGGTGGGGAGCACGTCAATCTGAATGGCCGATTATATTACATTAGCTATCCACAGGAATCGAATTGGTTTATGGCTTATCGTTACTGTGCCACACTAGGCATGCACCTCATTGATATAAATACCGAAGCGGAACATAATCGAACTGTGAATTTGATATTGGATGTTCATAAAAAATATGGCGATACCGGGAGAATTGATTATTGGACATCTGGATCTGATTTGGGAAATGAAGGTAGATGGTACTGGATGACCACTGGCCAGTCGATTATTATTAATATGTGGCAATCAACCCAGCCATCGAAAGATGCTAATGAGAATTGTTTAGATCTATATACGATTTCCGGTTCTAAAATTGTTAAATGGTTTGATTCAAACTGTAATAACAACTATCATTTTATTTGTCGAGATCGCCTTGATGTGATCGATTTTTCATCAAATCAATGTTTCAATCTATAACTTACGAATTATGTTTTAAAGCATTTACATACCCATCAAATAAATCATCCGTATTATATGTTGTGGTTTTATTGGCTATACTAACCAACTGCTTGATTGGGAATGGCAAATAAAGGATCAAGATCTCAGCAGGTAAGTTTTGCATCGATTAGCCGAAACTGTTTAATAAGGTGAAAAATAAGGCCTTTTGAAACCAAGATCGGGTATGGGCTGGTCTTCATCCGATGGACATTGATTGGATATGACATATACGATCTTAACGATCTCGGAAGGATTCATACAGTAAATTTTTTTCTCGGTTTTTTACAGGCCATTTTGTTGGCCAGTAGCGTGCTAACAATCTAACTCTATCGGTGTCGATTGCGAGCCAACTCTTCATATATTGTTCATAAGATGCCAAATCACCTACTGAAAGGTGGCTCTCCATCTAAAGACCGCTATTTGATTCTATTTGGGTCAGCCCACAGAATTCTGCGTAACAGTCATTTAACACAGATGTACGTATTTGTTTGGTATAATTCAAGTTTCAAGCGCATACCATAGTCTGTCTCGATTGATCGATTACACATTCGATTATCCACTGCTCGGAAGTCCAAAACAGTATTTTTTACATATGGCCAATGAGAAATTTATTTCAAATTTCTGAAGTCATCTTCATTGTGTAGCAATGTATAGTCTTGGGACACATGGTCTCCACTTTAAAATACATTGAGTTTCTTGGAGAACTGTTGTCAATGTTTCTGCACGTTTCAAGTTCCGATCCTCAATTTTTGACCTCCTACTGGACTACCCATCCTAGTGAAAGAGCCAGAGGCGGTTCAGCTGTACTAATAAAAAATAATATCAAATATAATCAACAAGAGGATATTCGTGAAAGCTATATGCAAGTAACTGTAATCTCAATCCAATATAATGGCGCAGATTTAAATATTGCGGCAGCATACTGTCCCCCTAGGCATTCACCAACGAAGTCACAATTTAATAACGTCTTCAATAAACTCGGTTCAAGGTTTATTATTGGAGGGGACTATAATATAAAACATACAGCTTGGGGTTCCAGGCTAATTTCCCCTGGGAAAGGGAATGCTTTGTTCAATGCCATTCATGAAAATAACTGCGAATATTTTTCTCCAGGAGGGCCAACGTATTGGCCAACGGATGCAGGAAAAATTCCAGATCTACTTGATTTCTTCATCACAAAAGGTATTTCATCCAGTTGCACTAGTGTCGAAGGAATTAACGACTTAACGTCTGATCACATCCCTGTACTGTAAACACTATAGTCATCAATAAAAAGAAAAAGCAAAACCTAACTAATCGATTCACGGATTGGGATCTCTTCAGAGAAAAATTGGAAGATCTAGTTGAGCTAAAAGTTAGTATTAAAAGTATTGACGAATTGGAACAACAAACAAACAATTTCATTGAATACATTCAATTGGCCGCCAGTCTAACTACTCCAGAAATAAAGGATAAAGCGGAGTTCGAAGTCAAATATCCGGCTGAAATCAGAGAACAAATCAAAGAAAGAAGAAAGACAAGGAGAATATGGCATCTGACCAGAAATCCCGCTGACAAGACAACTTTCAATCGTGTAAGTAACAAAGTCAATAGACTAATTAAAAGCTTCAAACAGGATTGCTTCGACAACTACCTAAGAGGGCTAGGTCCTGAAATGAATAAGGATTACTCGTTATGGAAAGCAACTAGAAAATTTAAACGACCTGTAGTTCGAATACCACCTATAAGAAATACTCAAGGCAGTTGGGTTCGACAAAAGGGACACACCAATGGTAATTGCTCAAGAAATCGACAAAAGTCTGAACCAAAAGAAGGCACCAGGAATTGATGAAATATCACCGGGTCTGTTCAAGGAGCTTCCACGTAAAGCAATCATCATGATCACATACTTATTTAATGCCTGTATGAGATTGAAGTATGTACCCAAATGCTTCAAAACGGCACAAATAATTATGCTGAAGAAACCTGGAAAACCAGATGAAGAAGTAACATCATACAGACCAATTTCACTGCTTCCGACCCTATCAAAGCTGTTTGAAAAACTACTACTGAAACGTCTAAAGCCCATGGTTAACGTCCCTGATTTTCAATTTGGGTTCAGGAACAACCACTCTACAATAGATCAAGTCCATCGAATAACTACGGTAATAGAGCAAGCGTTAGAAGAAAAGAAATATTGCCGCGCCGTATTTCTGGATGTATCCCAGGCCTTTGATAGGGTTTGGCACGAGGGATTGATATTCAAAATGAGCAAAATGCTGCCACAAAACTATTGCCAGCTGCTTGAATCATACCTCTCTGATCGTCAATTCAGAGTCATCCATGAAGAAACATGTTCTGACTTTTATCCAACGTTAGCGGGAGTTCCGCAGGTAAGTGTTTTGGGACCTGTCCTCTACCTTCTCTACACTGCAGACATACCTACAACGAATAAAACATTCATCGGTACGTTTGCCGATGACACCGTAATTATGTTAGTAGACGAATCACAATCAAGGGCAGTGGAAAATCTGCAACGAGCATTGAACGACGTTCCTAAATGGACAATTGATTGGAAAATTGTGCTTAATGAGTTTAAATCAACCCATGTGACATTTACACTTCGACACAAAAATAACAATCTACGCTTATACCTCAATGGAGCGCAAGTGCCGCAGGCCGATTCGGCAAAATACCTTGGTCTGCATTTAGATTCAAGGCTCAACTGGAAACATCACGTAAGACAAACAGCCGAACAGATACGATTTAAACAACGTCAAATGTACTGGTTAATTGGGCATCATTCCAAAATGAACCTGTATTGCAAAAGACTAGTCTATCAAACTATCTTCAAACCAATATGGATGTATGGCGCGCAGCTATGGGGTTGTACTCATAAGTCTAATAGAGACATTATACAACGTAGTCAAAATAAATTTCTTCGAATGATCACCAACGCTTACCGATTCGTGACTAACCGGGAAATACACAATGATCTAGAAATTCAATTGATTGACGACGTCATCCGCGAATGTGCCATAAGACATGAGAAGAGACTTCTTACCCATACCAACGTCGAGGCCGTACAACTACTGGACAGTACAAACGAAGTAAGGCGGCTCCAACGAATGAAACCACATGAGTTAACCGTATGAATATTATATAACAAGGGAACTGGACACTGGTTCAGCAGACCCAAACAAGTTTTATGCTTATCTCATAAGTACTAATGTCAACCCTACTAATGAATTAAGTAATAATATTTAAGATTGTAGTAGTCATACCGATAAAGGTGTTATTTAAAAAAAAAAAAAAAATTGTTGACATTTTTCACATTTGATTCTGGATACTGTGGTGGTATTCTACGGGTTTTATGTTGCGTTTAAATTATTTACAAAACATGATTCTCCCACCCACTCTTTACATGTACACAACAACATATATAGTGGAAAAATGCATTAAGAGTTGATGCCACCGAACCATAACACTGTAAGCCATATGTGTTATTTGTTCATCCATTAGACGACTCTGACGTGACATCCATTACCGTTAAAGCTAATACCTTAAGAACTGACTTCTATCTCCACAAATAACTAAAGAAAAATCCACCTGTTATATAATTTTTTTAAACTCTTTACGGGAAAACCCTCGCATACACACATTGTTGTTGTTGTTAATTTAATGTTGCCGTGGTAAAATGGTAAAACATCAAACGTATTTTTTTTTTCGAATTCGGTTTTTTTGCCATAAACTTTTTGATGTTTATGTTGTTGATGAAAACTAGTGATATAACATATAACAGCAGAGTGAATACAGTTTTTTTGCTGACGGGAGTATATGTATGTTTAGTACGAAAAGCATAAGTTCATTTTCACAATACAACAACTATGATTGTTACATGGAAACAGGATATTAGATGGGAGGGATTGGGGAGTGGAACAAAAAAATTTGTAGTTTCTAGTTTGTACTAGTTTTGTACTATAGCAGAAAAGTGTTTTTGTGTTGTGTGTGTGGAGCACTTGGTTCTCACTTTATACAATATCTAGCGCAGATACATGCATGTATAGTGTTCATCAAAAGCTTGTTTTGTTGTTGTATTGTTAGAGTTGAGTAAACAATTTTTTTATGAACCGAACTTTTTATTTTTTGGTTGAACTGCTTTTCGAAACAGAATTGGAAAACAGATTTTGTATTTCGGGGTATTTTTTTTAGTATAAGAAAAACAAGATTTCAAGAGCTTAAGAGATTTTTCTTCTTGTGTATATATTATATAATGGATAATGGTGTAACTTTTATTTTCGAATAGAAAAAGTCTCTGATCTGAAGTAAACAATTTTTTTTTCTTTTACAAAAATCTATAAATACGATTTTATGCCAGCTAAGTTTGCGCTTCGACCAACATCCTTTTTAACTTTATAATGTATTTTGTCTGAACCATTTCAAAATAGATAATTTTCACTTGAATTTCCAGAAGCAAAGACTTTTTTTCGTTATATTCTTAACAAATAATTTTATAATTCAATTACGTATATACGGATGTATCATACATACTTAATCTGAAACACCAACTGGAAGACGAGTGGGAAGAAAACTATATTTTACAATTTTCCATTTACAAGCAAATAAATTTTGATTCATTTATACTTTGCTCGAAAACAGAGTGGAAATTTTATATTTTTTATCTACCTGCACACCACATTCTTCCTATAGACAAAAACAAGATGTTTGCCGCAAAAAATGGGTTGGGTGGTAGCCGGAAAAGTATGTGGAACATTCTTAAGAAATATAATACCGTCGAGATGAAGAATGGTAAAAGCGATGTATCCATTAAAATATTGAGGATTTACATAAACCATGTGTGTTGAATATAAAGGGTAACTATTAAAAGCAAGACTCATGCAGCTTGTAGCCATTACACAAATATTGCCATTTTCAATGCTTTCAATGCAATCAAGTCCAGTTTTCACCATCCAGATTATGATGAGAGAGATAAAAGCGGGTCGTCGATATGGTTATTGATTGACTACTGTCTGTTTTTAATTTACAAAGATCCGAATCGCTTGTTTTTTTTTCAGACGGCTCTGTCTTTGGTTAATACTGTCCATGACATGATCTGAGATTCTCAGGAAGACTAGGGACCTACTGTACCTTTCATCAAGCGGAATTAATTGTGGTTACTCTCCTAAACTCCTTGAGCTTTCTAACCAGCTCTAACCTGGAAGGGGATTGTAAGAAATTTCTAAACTTCCTGGTTGTAATAACAAAGGAACAGTCATGTGGTTTCCTGCCCCAATTTTGACATTGAGGACAACTAAATTGCAGATTGTTTGGCTAAAATTGGTTCTCGTTTACATTTCGTATAGGTTCTGAACCAGCTGCTCCGCTACCTCTTCAAATAATAGAAAAAACAATTAAAACCGTTGCCCTATTGAATCTAAAGCAGACCTGATCAGCTACCACTACTTGTTGTAAGTCAGAGAGCTTAACCCGAAGCTGACCAATATCTTTCATTGAAAAAAGAGAACTGGAGAATATTAGCCGTTTCAAAAGGTACCTTCATCGCATGAAGGTGGCTGGCGTGTTGTCTTGTTGAAAGATGAAGCTCTCAGTTCCACTAAATAGCTGCAAAACTGATGCTTTCCAACGCCTTTCCAGAATGTTCAGTACCACCTTACCGGTTACCCCTGCTTCGACAAAGGCCAAGTGACCAACACCAGCATCACTAGTTTTATTCGGCACTTATTGAATGCAGATATCGCTGAGGCGTTCACCTGGTTTTCTACACACAATTAACCATCCATCTCCCACATGCAGCTTAAGAGAACACCACGTTATTCCACAACTCCCTGTTTCAGTTAGAGTGCTCTCTGGCAAGCTGAACCCGACCAATTTTTGAAGATATCTTTAAAAATAAGTTTTGGCAGTGAGTGGCGTGCCCTCAGATTTGCGTTCAGTAACCTTCTCCGATTAGTTGAACTAGAAATTTCAACACGTGTTGCTGTAGCAAGATCGCCTTGCAATTTCGGTGAAGTTTTAAATCGGTTCTGCTTGGAACGAAGAACCAGAAATTTATCATGCAGTGTTGTGGTTTTTCGCGGTCTGCCAGACTCTTTAGACCGCTCTGTGATCCCCGTGGTCCTATATTTTTTTATAAGATCGGCAATTGATGACGTCCCACGTCCTATCCTATCACCAATTTCACGCACGGACAGTTCTTCCTTTAATAACGCGATAACAATACTTTTTCCTTGGTCGTTTAGTTTTGACATTTTAAGTAATTTAAGGGTTTTTTTTGATACTAAAAGCTATTTCTCCATAAACATAACCTTAACAACTTATACTTTCAGAGTTCGACCAAATGCAATCTTATTGGAATCTAAAAAAAGTAAAAACACTAGGCAGTATTTGACGTTTTTAAAGGAATTCGAACTGTCCGGATTTTTAGGCACAGTACTGTATAATTGCCAGTGTTTTTATACGAACCGTCCAACAGTCGTTACATTTTCAACACTGTGCTTGGTGCGACAAGACGAGAAGTGTCATATGGAACTAGTTCATTGGGTTCGGTTTAACCGCTGACGTGTTCGAGCTAAATTTGCAAGTTTTATAGATGGAGCGTCGGGATTGTAAAGTAGACTGTCCTATAGTAATTTGCTAGTTGCTTAAAATGGTTGACTATCCTAAATTATTACAGGTGAACAAAGATGTAGATTTAAGTCTTAGAGATCAAGAGAATTTCAAAAGAGATACTTTGAGTGAATGTTTTACTAATGTGGTTTTTAAAATTTACTCTTCTCAGTTTGTGGTTTCTTAAACAAATTCAATTCAGAGGAAGTGGTCCTATTTTTTAATGCTGGTTTCGCACTCAATGCCACAAAGGGCCCATGGTGCAAAGCGACCCTAACTATTGATTATAAGTTAATGATTATTCAATCCAACAGGATGATTATTTATAAATTGAACGACAGGTGGCTTAAAACAACTTTTATGATTCTGCCTTTAATGGACTTCTATAACTCCCCTGATTAGGATAGTGGCTGATCTAAGGAAGTGGCTAACTGGTTATGATATAATTTGAGGGATTCATCACAATGTGAGAGGATCAAGATCCAGTTCCAACAAATTTTCCTTTACATGCTCTATATGTATGGGCTAACAATTTGAGGGTTATTCCATCTCAGGCCTTAAATTATATTAAACTATTTATTCAAGCCAACTTTCGCTTCGGTAATGGTAATAAATTGATATGATATTTTGTGTTTCAACATGACCTTTTCGTTTTAAATTGATTGCTTCCTTCGTCCAAAGCCAAAAATATTTTTTGAGATGTTACAGTTTGCTAGTGCCAATCTTCGATTATTCCTAGTAGTAATTAGTCCACCTACACCTTCCATTGATGGCTTTACAAAATTAGTTTCTCTTGGAATTGGTACATTACTTGTTTATAACATAAAGTAAATATATAGTACTGGCCTCAAGACGCTTAATAATAGAACCTCAGCTGATTTTTTTTTAAGTAGGACTCTTTTTTATTATTTTCAAAAATTTTATTATTTTAAAAATTTAATAGTTCACTGTATTGAAATTTGACCAAATCTCAGATATGTTCTCGGGGTATGGCATATAAAGGGTCCGCCAAATAAATTTTTTTTTTGAAAATGCTATAAAAAAAAACTACTGAATATTTTCTCAAATTTCTTTTTTTATTTAAAAGTACAATCCTTCCGGTTATTAATGGAAAATAATTTCATCCAAATGGCTGTCTCGGCTGGCCATGCAGTAGCCTACACGATCGATTCAATTTTTAAGCACATTATCGATTGTGTGCAGCTGTATTTCACCAATGGCTTCACGAATATTGTCCTTTAAAGCATCAATTGTCTCTGGCTTGTTGGCGTAACAACTATCTTTGAGGGCACCCCACAAATAATAGTCCAACGGTGTCAAATCGCAGCTCCGAGGTGGCCAAACGACATCAGCTCTGCGGCTGATAATGCGATCTTCAAAAACAGGGCGCAAAACATCGAGTGTAGCTTCAGCTGTGTGGCACGTAGCGCCGTCCTGTTGAAACCAAATGTTGCCAATATCCTCGTCTTCAATTTTTGTGAACAAAAATTCGTTCAACATGGCCCGATAACGATCGCCATTGACTGTAACGGTCACTCCTTGCTCATTTTCGAAGAAAAATGACCCAATTATGCCTCTGGACCAAAATCCGCACCAAACAGTGACTCGTTTTGGGTGTACCGGCTTTTCAATGTATGCGTGCGAGTTTTCCGTGCCCCAAATGCGACAATTTTGCTTGTTTACATACCCGCCAAGATCAAAATGAGCTTCATCCGAAAAGATGATTTTTTTGGCAAAATTGGCATCTTCTATAAGTCGATCGCAGGCCCACTCAGCGAAGCGAAAACGCATTGGATGGTCAGTTGGCCTCAATTCCTGAACCAATTGGACTTTTTATGGCGTCATACCAAGGTCTTTATGCAAAATTCGTCTCAATGATGTCTCCGAAATGTTCAATTGTTGAGAACGACGGTGAATTGATGTTGATTTCGCATCACGCACACTTTCTACCACAGTATCAATATTCTCGGGTGTATGCACTGTTTGTGGCTTTTCACGCTTTGCTTTATCGATGAAGATGCCAGTTTCTTTCACTTTTTTCACAAGATAACGAACATACGGAGCTGACGATGCTTCTTTTCTTCCAAAATCCGTACGCAATTTTCGCACACATTCTGCAACATTACCATGATTTTCAAAGTAATGTCGCAATATTGCCCAGCGTTGTTCAAGCGTATACACAACCATATTCGTTCACCGGAAGGATAAAACTAATTATCTGTCAAATCAGACATGAGCTAAGTGTTATCATTCACGAAATAAGCACTAGTTGAAAAAAAACTTTAGATGGCGGACCCTTTATTTGAATATAGCTTAAGGTACACTCTATCAAGCCATTATAGTTCGACAAAAAAACTTCGATAAATTTTATCCAATTATTGAGTTAGAAAAATCGTGACTTATATAATTGTTTTATTGAGACAGTCGGAGCCCTCTTATCCGTGCCAGTTCCGAATTAATTGTTAAATGATGTTCGGTTAAGAATAAAATGATCTATATTTGTATTTGGCAAAAATAAACCACAATGGCGACTTCGCAATTACAGATCCATGCAGGCCTACACCAATCACTGCAACGTATATTATCGTTCCCTCCGACTCGATTTGGCTTATTTTAAATTGTATAATTATGCGAGTTTGTGACCCACACTTACTGGGAATTATGTACAATTTATATGTACCATGAAAGCAGTTTACACGGTTAGTTTTTAGACTATAGGAGTACACGTTGGTACCTGCACTGTAGCGCGTGTGCAACCCAGGACATCTAAGAGCACCACATACCTGTTCTTCAATTATTATTAAAAGGCACGCAATTTATCTATTAAAGAAGCAAGTGTCTTATACAGACAATCCACCAGGTATGACTCCACTTACAGACAAGATTTGCGTATTTAACCCACATCCAGTTAGAAATATGGATAACAAAGTTAAAAAAGCCTGTAAAGTTTATACACCATAACCCTGCCGGCATCTTGTTAAGAAATTTGATTTTCGTTCATTATTGGAATTAACTAGACAAGTCACTTCACTAACTAAGAACGGCCATGCACCACCACTCATAGATTCGAGAAAGAGTTATTAATCTGCCTTACTCATTTACAAGTATGGTCGAACCTGGTTAGTTTCCCCACATTGTGTCAAATTAAGCAGCGGGCTCCACTCCTGGTGGTGCTTTTCTGTGAATCATTTTATCTTATTCCATTATTCCGTTCAGAGAATATTTAGGCACAAATAGCCTGCTTTAAGTACTCTAATTTGTTCAAAGTTATTGTTCCAGTTCTAGACCAACACTCGGTAAAGAGCACTAATTTAAATTTATTACGTTTAGACCACTACAATAATACGACATTGTACCAAGATAATTTACAAATCTAGTTATGAATACGCAAAACCTGCTAATTTTTGTTTTTTCGACAAACTTCACATCCGTGTTCCATAATCATTTTTGATTGCTGTATATTATGTGGTTGCTGCAAAGCTACGATGGAAATTTTCGTACAAGTCAGGGAGGACAGGAGAATATACAACGCGATTCTCCTGTGAAGGTCTGATAAATAAAGAAACGCAACGAAAATATCAAGATCTTGTCAGCAATAGCATTATGCAATCCAATTACCAATCTGATGATGTGAACAGTGTCTGGGAAGTATTGAAAACCTCGGTTGTCGATACTGCCCAGCACACTCTCGGTATAGTGAAAACTAAGCCCAAAAATGATTGGTTTGATGAGGAGTGTCGTCTTGCTGTTGAGCAACAAAATATAGCCTATAATGAAGCGCAGACTCGGTTTACAATCGCAAGGAAAAACAAAGCAGTTCTTGCTAGGAGGACAGCAAAAAGAATTTGTAGACTGAAGAAGCGCGAATGGTGGAAGGCTAAGGTCTTAAGAGTACAACAACTCAGCAATGAGCACAATTCGCGTGATTTCTTTAAAGGAATCACCGAATTGCACCATACCTTAAGATCTCGGTCAACTGCCATTCGGGACCAGGATGGAAACCTCTGTGTTAACGTCGATGCGGTACTCGATACATGGCGTGAACATTTCTCTGATTTACTTAATGTTCCACATGTATCACAAGCTGTGTTTGAATACCCTCAAATACAGACCGCGGAGATGTTCATTGAGGATCCATCCTATGAGGAATTCACAATGGCCATGCAGAAATTAAAGAAAAATCGTTCACCAGGAGTTGATTGCATTAATTCAGAGTTCTTGATATTCGGAGGGCTAACTTTGTGGAACTGTCTTTTCGACCTTGTTCGATTGGTATGGCGAAATGAAGTTATGCCCGAAGAATGGAAAGTGGCCGCGTTATGCCCATTTTTCAAGAAGGGTGATCGCTTGAAATGCGAGAATTATCGCGGTATAGCTCTCCTTTGCACAGCATATAAGTTTCTTGTCTTACATCATCTTGGGAAGAATTACTCCTTTGGCGGAGGAAATTGTCGGTGACTACCAAGGAGGATTCCGTCCAAATCGGTCAGTCACTGATCGTTTTTTCGCAAGTTTTTTCGCTACGGATGATTCTTTCCAAGTACTATGATACATCTCGCGATGTACACCAGGTATTCCTAGATTTCAAGCAAGCCTATGACTCGATCAATCGAGAGAGACTATGGTATGCGCTTGAATATTTAGGAATACCACAAAAATATGTACATCTGTGTAAAATGACAGTAACTCAGTCACAATGCTGTGTCAAAGTTGAGAACAGGCTATCGAGAACTTTTGCAATCAATTCCGGTGTTCGACAAGGAGATGCGCTGTCCCCGATACTTTTTAATCTCATGTTAGAATACATCCTTCGTAAAAGTGAAACACCTCAGGACAATATCTTATTCCGACAATCCAATCAACTTCTTGCGTATGCAGATGATATCTGTGTGATTAGATTAAATGGCAACGGAGTGAAAGAGATACTTGATCCACTGGAACAGTGTTCAGCTTCCGTTGGTCTCAAAATCAACGAGTCAAAAACCAAATATCTAATCTCGGGATTTAGAGACCAAGACGCAATAGATTTCAGTAGTGGTAACCACACGTTTGAAGGAGTGATGAGATTCAAGTATCTTGGATCTCTCATCACTCACGATAACAGTGTGGGCGAGGATATCAAGGTCCTTCTTGCTGCTGGCAATCGGGCTTTGTATCCTCTACGTCCACTGCTGAAATCAAAATATCTTGCAAATACGGATAAGCTGAAACTGTACAGAGTGTTGATCAGACCCGTTGTCATGTATGGATGTGAGAGTTGGACCTTGACGGATGAGTACGAAAGATGGCTTCTAACATTCGAGAGAAGAATCATGCGTGTGATATATGGTCTTAAACGCGACGTCGATGGCACTTACCGAGTTCTTTTCAATCACGAGATCAGGAATTTAATGCAAATTCCTGATATCGTGCATGAAATCAAAGGACAGCGAGTACGCTGGCTCGGTCACGTTCTGCGTGCTGATCCGAACCGAATGATACAGCGAACCTTTAAGGGAGAACCGCCTTTCAGTAGGCAAAGAGGTCGCTGTCGGCGACGATGGCTCCACGGCGTAGATAGCGATCTGGCTTCTTCAAACTGCCTACAACGGTTTGAAGAGCTGGCTCGTGATCGAAACCGATGGAGTCAGATTGTTGACACGGTACGGGCCAATAATGGCCTGTAAAAAACCCATAAAAAAAATAAAAAAAAAAAAAAAAAAAAATATTATGTGCCTTCCAGTATGCTCGGTCTTTTAAGTCATTTGGTAGCGAATACTTACTATTTTCTATATGCAGAAGGGCCAAGTATTATTATCTTTCATTAGCACCTTAAGTTTGCTGCCCAAATAATAAAGTCTCGATTTGTATTTTGGTACCCGATTTCCTTGCCAGTTTTGTCGAGCGTTTTGCTTTTCACTAATCGTATTATCTTCAACTTACTTCTCGAAGACATCCTAATTTATTCTGTTGCTTATTAGTCATAGGCAAGTGGTTTTTCTTGATAATGATGTCACTCATAATCATGATCACAGACGTGTGATCTGAGCATATTTCTGCAGTATCTTTTTTTTATCGATAAGCCAATATTTTGGTTTATCTCCAGAATAAAATTCACAGCTTGTTCTGCTGCCAAACAGACCATTGCAATTACGAGTTAATAGTCACTGAATACATATTTGGATAGAAACGATATGGTTAATCCAAGAATCATTGTTGAAAAGCCTCTCCATCCGCATCGTATCGATGATTTTTGGGCATACGATGTGATTGGACCTTTATTGAAAATGAGGCTGGTGGAACTGTTACGGTGAATGGATTGCGCTACCGAGCTATGATTAATGATTTTTTATGGCCATCAGAATGACGTTTATTTTCAGCAAGATTAATTCTTAAGATCAATTAATTCTTTCTTAAAAGTTTTCTGACTGTATTATTTCTCGAGGAGGCTATCACAATTGGCCACTGAGATCTTGTGACTAAACACCTTTACATTTTTTTCTTTGGGTCACATGAAAGATAAGGTCTATGCCAATGCTGCACAATCGATTCCAAGACCTTAAAGATGGAATTCGTGAAGTTATCGAACACATACAGCCGCAAATGTGCGAATTGGTAATATTTCATAAAACGGATATGGTGCTGCGTATGTAGGTTGCCGTAGTGGCCATTTGGCTGATATCGTTGTCAAATGTTAATGGAAAACCTTTCGCATTTACAATGAAATAAACATTCTAGGACCACCCAGGTGGCGCAGTGGTTAAAGCTGTGGCAGTTGGATCTTTGACCTCCTGTTGGAGTGCAGAGTTCATGGGCCAATGAGGCTATGCTATTTGGAAATGGTTCTACGTAAATCAGATCTATAGTCGTACGTCCTCGATTTGGCTGTAATGGCGTAAGGTAAGGACGTAAATAAGCGAACCGCGAAAGAGTTGAAAGTGCCTCGAGCCACGAAACATATTGTAGAAATAAAAACAAACAAACAATAAACATTTATTGATTTCTCTTAAAAATACTCGTTTTTTTAAATATCGAAATGAAACCTCTTATTGTAAAACCATTTATTAAGTATTAGGAGTTTAAGATCTGCTTGAGTGAGAATTTAATCCTAAATGGAAGACTTTTGAAATGTTGACTGCTCTATACGAAATTTGGCTTTAATTTTATAAAATGTTTATGTTTTACCAGAGAGTATAGTCTAATGAAGCTGTACAGCAGCCAAATAGGATTCACCGATGATTTTAAATCCCAAAATGCAAAAATAGGGACAAAATAATATAAAACACCGCAAAAGATAATTCTACTAAGTCCCTAGACCACAAATTATGACTGATTTTTCCCATCCTCATTTTTCCTTTTTGGTCTACAGACACACATAATTTCCTGAATTGCATAAATTTTATCGAAAAAGGATGACAAACTTAAATGTTTTTTAAATTTAAATTAAAAATTTATTTATTCAGGAATCATTTCCCCGTGAAAAACTGAAATTTTATACGTCTATTATGATAATGATAAGAAAATTATAAAAAATAACAAAACGAAAGAAAATTCCAACAACAACTTTTTCGTTTAATTATCTTAAATGATTCCAACGAAATGAACGAGTATATATACGAGATAGGTATGTCAGATGAAGATGTTTTTGTAAATAGTATGCATCTTGATTTTCCAGGAAATTATAAATCATTCATCATTCATTTGGAGCACATACATAGGTTTGAATTTCCTTTGAAAATAATTTGCATACTGAATACCCACATGCACATATGGATCCAGATTTTTATCTAATTTTTTTTTGTTGCTATATTGCAGTTTCCCAACATTTTTCAAATTGAAAATCTATATAGAAACGTGTTCGTCGGTTGCTGTACGATTTATTAGTACAGTTTTGTTTATCATTTTAATTAAATTTGAATCTGGATTAGAAAATAATTTGTTGTGCTTGCTTTTGTTGATTTTTGTGCTTTTTGGATTATTTATTTAGTGTGCGGAGGCAAAGGGTAGATGCTACTAGAAATACTCGGATGCATTCCCTTGTAAATTGATAAAATAGAAAATATCGATTTTCAATAGATTTAACAACAAACATGACATAGGGCATGTATAGACTGAATATGTTTTAATAGAACATATCAGCATTGTCAAATCCAAATTGGCCACGTTATGAACTGACGTAGGGTTGCTGGGTGCTAAAAACCTTAGATCGTATTAGTCCACACTCAAATACGTAGGATCCCCATCAGTGCTTAGCTATGACTGATAGCAACAGATTTGCATCATTAATCGACCTTCATCATTATCTATTGACTGCCATTCTGAAACTATATGGAAACTTTTATATCAACATAAATATTGATGTTCATGTCGAACTAGGGTCGTTGACCTAGATTTCTTGATTCATTGACCTAGAAATGTTCTTATTTTGCTGAAAACGACCTTGTTGAGTGTTGTGGTTTATTATCGATGGACGATTTGAAACTTCTTGGTCAAAGAGAAACTGCAGAAAAATCTAGGTAAACCAATACTCAAGGTCGTCATCATGACAAGATAAAAAACAAGGTCAACCAACACTAAATGTTACAAGATACCAAATCTTAGTCATAATATCCACTATCATCAAATCTAGATCATCCAAGATGACCCATAAACTACTATAATCATAAAAATACAATGTAACTGTGCCATCTCCTAGAACTTAGATGGTATAATTGCGATATATTCTATTTGGCTCGATCTATCAAAAGACTGTTAGAAACTGCGCTGATACATCGTAAATTAAATGATCAAACAGTAATCAGGCGTCTACTATACCTTGACGAGTCACTTTGAATAATAACACTTTATTTTTTTGGGTATAATATTTTATTTGTTTATTAAGTTTATATGATTTTTGTTACATTTCTATACACTTTTATATTACTATTATTATTATTATTATAGTTATTTGTTTCACTTTATTATATTCTTATTATTTTATTTTATTCCCGTGGTTCTTGTGTGTGATGATGTGTTGTTCGTGACTCGTTTCTGTAATCTGCGTGGTTTCGTGACGAAGCATTTTTATTATTTTTAGTTCTAATTAGCTTAGTACTAAAATTGTACTAGATTAAGTGTGTGTGTTCTTTTTTTGTGGAGTACTACTCAGAGTAGGATTACTCGGAGTAGGTCGCCACAGTACCCCCCTGCAAGTCAATTCCCCCCGGATTAAGAAGGAAAGGAATATAGAAGGATATTAGGGATAGGTTATTATAGTTGGAAACGGACTGATTTCTTTGCTTTTGTTTGGTTAATTTTATCTGCTAAGCTGAGAATACCATATGCCGGCTTTAATCTGTCAATGGAAACATTAACATTTCGACCGTTTTGATCTAAAATGAAATGTTTCCTGAAACGACGAATGACTCTATACGGTCCTTCGTAAGGTGATGATAGGCCGGTTCGTACTCTATCGATACGAACAAAAACATACTCGCAACTTTCTAATGTTTTGGGAACAAAAACGGGAGTGGAGGTTGACTTGCGAGTGTCAACTGGAATTAATTTGCGCATGTTGTCGCGAAATTTGCTTACGAAGTCTGTTGGATCGGGATTTGAATCCTGTGAACTGGTCACGAAAAATTCTCCTGGAAGCTTGAGGACTTGTCCATATACTAGTTCTGCTGGGGAGCATTTCAGTTCATCTTTGACTGCTGCTCGTATTCCCAACAAGATAATGGGTAGCTCAGTGCTCCAATGGATAACATTTCCACGAGCTTTAAGCGATGCTTTTAGTTGTCTGTGAAAACGTTCGACTATACCATTTGCCTGTGGATGATAAGCAGTGGTACGAATTCTGTGAGCGCCTAGTAAACGCGTGAGTTCAGAAAAGAGTTTGGACTCAAATGGGCTGCCTTGATCAGTTGTGATCTCAAGGGGTATTCCAAACCTTGATACGTATTGCTCGACAAAAGTCTTAGCAATAGTGGCAGCGGTACTATCTCGAATAGGATATGCCTCCGGCCAACGAGTGAATCGATCTACGATGGTAAGTATGTAAACGAAACCTTCGGATGGTGGGAGCGGTCCCACTACATCCATGTGTATGTGCTCGAACCTTGATGATGGAAGCTCGAAATGCCCTGGTTGTGTCTTGGTGTACCTTTGCACTTTACTAGTTTGGCATCCGATGCAACCACGTACCCAATTTGTAACGTCAGCGTTCATGTTCGGCCAAAAATACCTACTTGAAATTAATTTACGTGTAGCGCGCATGCTTGGATGAGATAGACTATGTAGTGCGCTGAAAACTACTTGTCTCTGTGACAATGGAACGAATGGTCGATGAACTCCTGTTGATGTTTCGCAATATAATTTTATATCGGATAGGATGGTAAGTTCCAGTTTAAATTTAGAACTCGCGTGGTGCGATGAATTTTCGAGAAGTTCTCTCAATTCATCATCAGGCTCTTGAGCCTTGGCTAAATCATCAAAATCTAGCCTAGAAGTTTTGTCAATTCTATCAACGTGATCACACGGTCGTGACAAAGTGTTTGCGACCACGTTGTGTTTGCCTGCTATATGTTGTACGTCCGTCGTAAACTGAGCGATATAGTCTAATTGTCGAGTCTGCCGTGGACTCTTATCACTCAGGGAGGTTATTGCCGTGGTAAGAGGCTTTTGATCTGTGTAGATGGTAAATTGCCTACCTTCTAGAAAATATCTGAAATGTTTTATTGCTAAATAAATAGCGAGTAGTTCTCTGTCAAAGGCTGAATACTTCATTTCTGCTGCTGATAATTTTCTGGAAAAGAATCCTAAAGGATGCCAACATCCGTTATTTAATTGTTGCAACACTGCGCCAACGGCAATGTTTGACGCATCTGTGGAGATACTGAATCTGGTGTTGCTCAGAGGATGGGCTAACATGGTTATGTTAGCAAGCGCACTTTTAATTTGGGCGAACGATTGATTACAGTCGTCAGGCCACGAGAACTTTTTGTTGTTCTTTGGCATCTTATTAAGATAGGCCAAGTGTGCGTGAATAGGGGACAGCAATCCGGCTAACTTTGGAATGAATCTATGATAATAATTGACCATTCCGACGAATCGCTGAATTTGTTTAATTGATGTTGGAGCAGGAAATTCATTTATGGCTTCAACTCGCCTTGGCGAGGGTAGTATGCCATCGTATGCAGATAGTATGCAGATATGTGGTGGCTGAGGAACTCTAGAGCGGGTATTCCGAATTCACACTTTGAAATTTGGATGTTTATTCCAAATTCGACTAGTCTCTCAAACAACTGTTTGAGATGAAGTTTGTGTTCTTCCTCATTTTTACTTGCCACAAGAATGTCGTCTATATAAACGAATACAAAATCTAGACCTTTGACAACTTCATTCATGAAGCGTTGAAATGTTTGCGCAGCATTCCGAAGACCAAAAGGCATTCTCGTAAATTCGAATAACCCAAATGGTGTGGTAATTGCCGTTTTAGGCACGTCTTCGGGCGCAATGGGTTTCAGATGATAAGCTCTTACCATGTCAATTTTCGGAAAAAACTTTGCATCCTTCAAAGTGCATCGAAAAATTTTGAATATGTGGAATCGGATATCGATCCGGTTCAGTGACGGCATTTAGGCCTCGATAGTCTCCACATGGTCTCCAATCAGTCCCATTTTTCTTCTGAACCATGTGAAGAGGTGATGATACCGCAGAAGATGACGGTTGGCATATGCCCAATTGAACCATATGCTCAAACTCTGCAAGCGCTGTCCTATGTCTGACAGGGTCCAGACGGCGTGGTTTCGAAAAAGTCAAACGGCCTTTTGTATAAATATGGTGGACCACACTGTGTTTTGCTGGACGATTATAATTCGGTTCTTCAGTGAGCGATGGATACATCTTCAAGAGTTCACCATAACCATTTCTGACGGTTGGGAGTGTTGGTGTAGGTGTATTGACCTTAGCAGTCATTGCACTGACAGCTAGACTTGTCGTGGGATCAAGTAAGTATTTAGCTCTGCGTTGTTGATAATCCAATTAGTGCCCAAGTCCACGATCTACATTTGGCTTTCCAGGACTGCATTTGACACAAACTGGCATACTGGAATCATATTTTCATCTATTATTTATAAATGGTTTCCTTTTTGAAGCTTCCAAATTTTTGCATGCAATGTGACGCTGGTTTTTCTGCCTTTCCTTTTTGATCCTTTTTCCTCAGTCATTCAGGTTCGATTGCCCCATTGTGACATCCTTTCCCAGAAGTACACTCTATGTGGCGAAATCTGTTTGAACTTCATATGAAATCCATGATTTCAGGAACTCTCAAGGTCATCAGTTCATCCTCAAATAGGGGTTATGGAGTACTTAACAGTTTATTCTTCTCCTCTCCCACATTGTTCGCAGTTTGCAATGCTGCGATGTTAAATGTCCATCAAGATCCCCCAAGTGCATCATAATTCAATAAAAATTATTATCTTTGCTGATAATTTTCGATAGGTGACAAGGATTAGGTTATTCCATTCCTTCTAGTGCAGATCATCAAAGTATAGTTGATATATTTTTAAAGTGATAATGACGTCACTTCTAGAGTGAGCTCAGGTCACACAAAAGAGTAAGTCGTACTCAAACGGGTCAATTTATCAGACAATACATTTCCGTTGATACCCTTGTGACTGGGTACCAGTGAAGTCTAGATGAATTATCGTCTACAAATCAAGTTTCGATAAAAATACGTCTTTTGAGCAGCCTGGTTCTCCGAAAGGATGCAGATACGACCATATTAGCAAATAGTGCCGTTTTCAAAATTGTAGCAATTTTCACCGGAGAGACAGTATTACATACATACCAAGGGAGATAGATAATTCCCTCAGGATTTTGTATGTACAACTTGGTACCAACTATGATTTCAGCATACTGATCCATCAGTACAGATCATAATATCGTCACCAGAGAGGTATCGTCACCCGACGTCCTTCGTCACTATAGTGTTCGTGGGCGTTTTGGCTACCCTACCTCCCTCCATATTTGACAGTGCCTGTAAGGGCCAAATAAATTGTCTGTTTGCGCTACACAAATTTTGATTCAAATATCAAGCGACAGCTGAACCGCAGGGATCTCAAAAGGAGCAGTAAGTGCGGTGTGCATAGCTTCTACAATACTCAGATCAACAAATCTTGGAAGGCGATGAAGAGCCCTACTCACAACCCCACTCATTATTCTAGACCACCAAATAAGTATACGCTAAAACATCTTAAGCTTTTTGATCTGTATTCGTGTGAGTTTAATTTTGAAGCTTTTTCACCTCGGATACATTTCGTGTATTCTTTTGTCAAGATAAGTCCCAATTTTCCGCTGTACCGCTTTTCATGACTTTGTTTAGAAGTTTTTTTCTGCTTCTTTAGTCTGCCCAATTTATGGTGTCCCAATTCTTTTTGGGTTACTTAGATACAGCTGTTCTCATAGGCGCTGATTTGTATTTTTTCAAGCTTATCAGCTTTATTTTCCATTCCTCCGCACTTTCTGATTTTCATTACTGAAGATAAAAGTGACTGGCTGAGATGGAGTCTTTAAGGTTCCGACACAGTGTTTCTTGGGTTCCTTAATTCTCTAATTTCTAGTTTATCGTTGGTTAGATAGAAGGAGATTTAGTGATGAAGAGAAAAACATCATCTTAGACCATCCAAAATAAGACTTTTCCACTAACACTCCGTATAAGGCAAAAGTATTATTAATTACTTCTTGCCTCCAAGGATGTCAAAAAAGGTCTATTATCCACATTCGATATGACTAGGTCAGACGCGGATAGTTATTCCAAGATGGAAATCCTTCTACTCCGCACCAATATATGCTGTGTACGTGATGTGAGTTGGCATCGCGTCCGGCAGATTTGCAAATCATTACGGTTTGCGTACTCTATAGCTTTTATAAACTACTCAAGGAGGTTGTAGTTTTAAATCATAAGGGAAATAAGCAGATATCACTTGACTTTACTTCAACGACGACTGCTGTAAGGTCATAACAAAAAATTTCATTTAAGAGTCTTTAATTCATGCTCTTTTAACCAAAACACAGGCTCCAGTTTTCAAGCAGGTATCACTAACCAGGAGAGAACCTGAGGACCCTGGATTGAGTCTTTTGATAGTTCTTTTAAGCTTACTGAGAGGACAGCTCTTCTCACAGGCGATGATTAGTGAATTGTCAGCTGCTCTTTCTATTCCTCAGCACTTTCTGATTTTCATTGCTGAAAATAGAAGAGAATTTTGACCTTTAATGATTTAAACCAGCAATATGACTAGTTCGAGCAAACCGAAATCGCACAGGTTATAAATTAAATCTGTTGCCATGTGTGGATATTGGAGCCTTTCGTCTTTGACGAACTTCTTGGTCATATGCTTCATGCTCATCGATTTTCGTGTTCTGGTTTTGTATAACATTACGATACGGCCCACCAATGTCTTATCACTATTACTACTAAACAAAATAAATGTTGTAGGTTGATAACATATAATCATAACACATTTTGTTGTAAAATGCAAATATATGCTGGTCAAACTGAAATACAATCTTTAGTATGTTCGCTGCATACAAATGAGTTTGCATTCTTTCATTTTATTCAAAGTTATTTTGAAGCCAAACGTAATTTCAGTTGTTGCTAGGAATCTAACAGTGATGTTGTATGTTACTCCGCCTGTACATGTCACTATCGCTTTTCATTAGTTTGTTCAATATGTGCTGCCTCAATGGATTACTTTATGCTACATTTTCAATTTATGCTGCCATTTGCTGGAAATGTTGAAAAATTGTGGTGTAACTACTATAATTTGTTGTTGTTGTGGGGGAATTGTTAATTACAGCCAGAAATATATTCTGATGTTTTGTATAGAATGCAACATCTATATATTGTATATGTAGATAGAAAATAGTCATAAATCAAATGGCAACCAAAAAACATAACAAAAACATAAAAAAAAATGTTTGGAATTATAAATTGGATAGTTATGAAATTTATGAATTCATACTACATACACATATAAATTTATGTTGTGGAAGAATTAGAGTTTTCTAGGCAATAAAATTATGCAAAATACAATTTTAAGCTGGGATATGTAAATGTGACGACATTTTATGTGAATCGCATTATGTACATTGTTTCAGAGATTTTCTTAAGAGAAAGTTTCATACATGATTCAAGCATAAATGCGGAGGATTAGTTGCTAGAATGTTAATAAATTTTGAAAACTGTCATAATGAAATTAAAAAGTTTTTCGTAAAAGGATTTAACACACACCCATATGTACATATCATATTATGCAAGTTGGTTTGGAAACAGAACGAATTCATTGCAGTAGCTTTGGGAAAATGTAAGATACACCCAAATTAATTTACTCATCACTAAATGTTGGTAATATGTTTAAGGATAATATGTAAATGTTTTAAGAATAATATGATTTCGTAACCGAACAGTATAGATGCATTTAATCTTCATCTTTTCATGGATGACTGAAAAAGCTGGATGTTAGGTGTAAATTGACACCTCTCGGAGCAAAATAATAGGTAAGAAATCCAAAGTGACTATAAATCAACATGCAAATCTTAATTATTGCCTACAGTGTTTGTAACGTACTCTCCTATGTCGCAGTTGTTGCTTGGGTATAGACAAAAAAAATCATGAAGTTGGATGCAAGTCTACCAGCACGTGTGTCCGGCTTTGCTCTATGTTTGATCGAGTGGACTCGTGCGGGGTACCTACTGCTACCACAAAAAGTTCATTCTTCAATAGCTCAATGTTGAATTTCATCCGAATCGTGATCATTGATTCATAGCTGCTTTTGAACACCTCTCGTGGTCTATCGCAGCATATATGAAAAGAAACAAAAAAGTGAAGTAGTTCTAGTTTTTTTATCGCTGTTATACAGGTGAATTTCGTATGGAGGTAAGGTAAGATTTTGGAAGACGGATACAAACAACAACAACGGGAGCCACCATTCGATTGTTAGTGAATAATCTCCACTAATTGGCACCAATTGTCTACTGTATGGATACGCCAAGGAACAACGAAAGCGCTTAATTTTAATTACCTACTCTCACAGACAACCTGATTTGGTAGATGTCAACCCGATTCTTATAAATTTCTTATTTTCAGTATATCCCAGCTTTTATTAACGCCACGCTAAAACGAAACCACAACAATCACAATTGTTTAATTATATAGTGTAAGTACTGTTTTATATTATCTAACATAGCCCTGTTGTATTGGTTAGAGTGTTCATATGGCAGCGGCACACAATAATCAGCAAATCGTTTTTTAGACGAGCTAACCATGTATACCAATAAATGTAAATGTGATACAAGGAATATTGCGTTATGTGTGAAAATAAATGTTCAGTAAAATCTAAAGTTATGTTATGTGGGACGGCATGTGAAACTACATCAGATATGATACCCTCGAAGGCATAGACAGATTAGAAAGAAGTAAAGATAGATTGACAATAAGAGGACAACCAATACGCAACTCAATATATGATGACATTGCTGGTTCCGTATCGAAAACTAATTAAGAAAGAAATTTAATAAGTGTTTATGTAATCCAAATATGTGAGGAAGATGTCGGAAGGTGCTTTTAATTTAAAACTGAGTGAAAAATTAAATTAAATGGGTGAAAGATAAAAGTGACTTAAATGTTTTTGGTGATATGAATGGGCATAAAAGTGGAGTTGTATTAATGATTGTGCATGCGTGGAAACCAGTTGGCTAATTCAAGACTCCAATTTGATGCGCTTGAATGATAGAACTGGAATAGAGAATGCAGGAGGTATGACAAGTGCACTACATCACTCCTAAGAATTAATTGAGTTAGTTGAGAGGACTTACAGCTACAGGCTCGATTTAGTCTTACAGCCTATAGTATTGACAAAGAAGATGGGACGGGCCATGCATTCTGCACTCCAACAGGAGGTCATAGATGAGTTAATTTACACCACCAATCGTAATTAACTGGTGAAAAAATATTAAAACCCGGTTCCTCCCACTCCAAATGCCGCAGCTTTAACCACTGTGCCGGGGTTAGAGAGAAGCGTACAAAATTAAGTATAGTGTGAAGTATTGGTGCTAGAGATGAATGTGAGAAAAATCAAATGAATAGAAATTGTATTGAAATTGTGGATTAAGAGACATAGATGGTAATAAATGAAGTTCAATCCTGGTATGAAAGAAAGCGAACAAATGAAGTTGAAAGAATATTTGAAAATAAGATGGAAATTATGAATACGAGAAGTTCAGTCAAATATTAGCCAGCTTTACATCTACCACTCCAGTAATAAATCGAGTAAACTATAAAATAATTCAGTCGTTGATTAAATCGGTAAAATACACTGTACTTGAGATACTGAATAAAGCAGGGATAAGTTCAATAATACCAGATAAATGGGAAAAAAACAACAGAGTGAGCTTCATTCGTAGACGAGATAGAGTTCCAAATGTGGCATTATCTGTTAAATACTTTTCAATAACACTCGGATTTCGAAAGAATTACTCTGAAATCGCATGTATGGAAAAATTTGTGTGGGACATAATAACATGAAAGTAGTTGCGGTATTTTTGAACATACAGAGGGCTTATGATTAAGTATGTACCGTGGAAATCACAACAAGTTCTTTCGAATTTTGGATTTTTACGGAATGTATGTACATGGATAAATAATTAATAAGAGAAAGACAAATTTGAAATGGGAGTGGACATGGGGTGGGGGAATGGTGAATATTGGACTTACCCAATATCTATGGCGGCTCAAAAAGCGTTAAAAGGTGCAGATGAATAAATGGAAACAATGTAACTGTTAAATTTAAAAGTAAACCCCAGAAAGTGTGCTTATATTTGTTTTAGAACGCAAAGTGTAAATATAAACATTAAGGTGAACATGAGAATTGAACATGTCAACATTTTTTTTTTATTATTTTAACTTTTACCACTGAATACAATTCATCTAGTAATTTTTCTTTCATAATTTGGCCACTTGTGAATTTGAAGAGACCCATTGGCCAGCCCATTTATAGGTAATTTACTGAAATAGTCTTTGCACTGGTGTCCTTAATCCATTAAACCATCTGAGTGCATGTGAAGTGTCCAATATACCACGAAGTTCTTCGTTTACGTGTCGATAAATACGTTGTCCACGATTTATTGCAAGTTTTTTTATTTCTTCTTCAACCGTTTGGATATTTAAGTCCTTATGAAGGTCATCATTCCTAATGTCCCACGGAGCGTTAACTATATCTCGTAGCACTTTGTTTTGAAAAGTTTGTATTATTCTAGTGTTGGTTTTCTTTGTACAGCCCCAAAGCTGTAATTCGTAAGTCCATACAGGTTTTAACACCTGTTTATATATCAGCAATTTATTTTCAGTTGACAATTCCGCGTTTTTCCCGAGCAGCCAATACATTCTTCGATACTTGATATTAAGCTCATCTGTTTTCTTTTTAACATGCTCTTTCCATCTGAGCCTATAGTATCTGAGGTCATCCCTAGATATTTAGCCTTATTTGCATACGGAATCTGCTGACCGTTAATGATTAGAGGTTTGTGGCTGATTTTTAGATTAGTAAAATTCACATGCATGGATTTCGACTCATTGAGCCCGATATGCCACATTTTTGTCCATTTTATGATTTTGTCACATGCTTCTTAAAGTTTCGTTCTGATAGAACTGCAGTATCATCTGCAAATGTTTCAACGGTAAATTCGTTTAATTGAGGTAAATCTTTGGTGTAGAGCAGGTAAAGAATAGGTCCCAAAAACACTACTCTACGGAACTCCTGCCGATATCTTTTTTAGCTCGGAATGTTCTTCTTCATATTTCACCCGAAAGTGGTGATTTTCAATGTATGATTTTAAAATCATCTAATATTGTTTTGGTAAATCTCTATGAAGTTTGAAGAGTAGACCTCTGTGCCACACCTTATCGAAGGCCTGCAACATCTAAGAAGATACTAGAGCAAACCTGTTTTCTCTCTAATTTATTCTAAATGACATCTGTAAGCCTATGAACCTGCTCAATTGTTAAGTGCGTTTCTCTGAAACCAAACTGATGATCTGGGATAAGGTTTTTTTGTTCTATGGTTCTTTTTCATCTTTTGAGCAACAGCCTCTCAAACAATTTCGCTATTGTTGGTAAAAATTAAATTGGCCGATAAGATTTCCTATCATTCGGTGGCTTGCCAGGTTTCGGAATCATTATTACTTCTGCTACTTTCCACTGCATTAGTACATATTTTTTCCTGAGGGTGCCTTTTCAGTCAGTTCCTTCATTATTTGCCCTGTTATCAGATCGTAACCAGGAACTTTATTTGCTTTTAAGTTTTTAATTTCAGCTGTTAGTTCTTTCAATGTTACAGGGTTGATATCTACGAAGTCAGATGTACTATGCGTTTCAGTAGTGTTTTCGGAACTGATCTGACGACTTAGAGATTAAAAGGTTTCTTCAAGATGTTCAGCAAATAGCCTTGTCTTTCGCACTTCTAGCCCATTTTCCATTGTTTGTTTTGATTAGGGGGATCTGCGTTTTTGGTTGTTTCAACCCTTTTGTTTCTTTCCAGATGGAGTATTCGGTGTCTTTAGTTGGAGCTATAGAACAAAGGTATTTCTAATTGTTTCATTTTTCACTGCTTTTATTAGTGCCTTAAGTTTGATGCATAAGTTGTTTAAGGTGGTTTTATCTTGCGGCGCACGCGTAGTCTGCCATTTCTTTCGGGCGTTATTTTCTACTGCACTAGTTCTCTTACTTCTATTGGGTAAATAACGAAGTTTTCTTTCCTCAATGATAATTTGGAAGTGCATTCCCAAACGGACCATTGTATGACATCATGGAGCTTGTCTAGTTCCTCTTCAATTTCATTTTCACTTTTGATTGGTACTTGAAGTTCTATTCTTTCCTCTACTAACTTCTTAAACAATTCCCAATTTGTTTTGTTGTTTGTGAGGCTGAGGTAAATTTATTTTTTCTATAACATTTTCACTAACCGTCATAATAACAGGAGAATGATCAGATATTAGATTTTCGTCATTTTCTAAGAAGATGTAGCGTTCCGATATGCCTTAAGTGATGTAGAAATCTTTAAGGTCTGGGATTTTGTTAGAATCAGATGGCCAGTACGTTGGTTTCCCTCCTGAGTAAAATTCACAGTTTGAGTTTTGACCAGCTGCAAGTAATTATTTGCCTTTTGGAGAGGTTAATCTTGAACCCCAAAAGGTATTTTTGGCATTAAAGTCACCTCCGATAGTGAAGTTACTTCCTAATTTCTGGAACAAGTTAATATAGTCTTCTTTCTTTAGGTTATACCGCGGGGGACAATATATTGCAGATATATTACGGGTGTTGTGATAACGAAAGTTAACCGTCACGGTTGTTACTTGCATGGATTCTTTTTCTATTTTCAGTTCTTCATGATGATTAATATTGTCCCTAATAAATATAGCTGACCCTCCTCTTGCTCGTTCTGATGGATGTGTTGTATGATATCAAGTATATTTCCGGATTGATACATATGAGCTGCTGGTAAAATGTGTTTCCGATATTAAGCATATATCAATTTTCTCAGCGTTTAAAATAGTTCTAATTCTGCTAGTTGCTGTATTAATCCGTTTGCATTCCATATGGCTATTCTTAATGAGTAGTTTTGATGTCTGGTTTTTGCTATGGAATTATGAACTGAACTATGCATAGCAGACATTATTTCTATTAAGCTATTTTGGAACTTGGTATTTCCAGCAGATTGAGTCGATCCAGAATTAATTTATTTAGTTTATTCTGTTCCTCAAGACTATTTAAAATTGCTTGGACAGTGTTTTTGAATTTTTCAGTTCCATTGGTGTCAGATTCTTTCAAATTTGAAGTGACCTGCGCATATGTATAATTCTCCCTACACATATGTAGTTCATTTCTTGCTCGATCCTTGTTTGGATGACTTAGAAGTGGTTTGCGTGCCTGATCCCTCATTTTCTGTAGTTGCTTGGCAACCTCACATCCTCTGTAGTTCACCGGATGCTGACCATTACAGTTTATACATTATGCTGGTTCTTCTTTAGGTAGTTTGCAAGTTTGTGTTGGGTGCTTTCCAGCACATTTGACACATCTTGGTTCGCGTGCGCAATATCTTTGCGTATGGTTATAGCCTTGACATTTTTTACATTGTACTATTTTTGTACTGCTTTTTTTAACAGCTTCAATCTTAACTCGCATGTTGAGTATGCCAGTTATATTGTAATTTTTTTCTTTTTGCTCGGATTTATCAAACGATAGCATGAACAGGGGACGTTTTCTTTTTGAAACTGCTTCTAGTCGGTTCTCTCCGCTACGTCTCTCTTTTTTAATAATATTCACGGCATCAAGGATTTTAAATCCCTTATTTTCTAGGTTTTCCATTATTGAATTACTTTCACAGGTTGGATGTAGACCTCTTGCCATGACCTTAATGGGACGATCGTTTTTATTTTCGTACGTGTACCACTGATATTTCTCCGTATTCAACTTCATTTACATGTGAACATGTCTAGACATTTGTGTTTTTGGATTGATGGTTGCATAAATTTCGAGATGCACATGAAAATTTGGCTTCTATAAGGAACTGAAAATAGTTGCATAAGAATGGTGAGAACAATCGAGAGTATTAAACTGAAAAATGGAATTTGGAAAGAATTCTTGTGTAAACGTTGTGTGAGAACATGTATTGTGGCTCGTTTGACTGAGTAGGCGATGTTCAACATATGTAATTGGTCTACCCTAAATTGAGAACATACGACTTTAGGTCTGATTCAATCGCTTCATACTGCTGACATGGAAGATAGCACTCCAACAGAGGGTTATAGATGTTTCATTCACACCATCGATTGAAACCTTTTGACATTATATAGTATTCCTAATGTTTTTATACAGACGTTTAGCGTAATTTGAACATTTATTGTGCTTCGAAGTTCTGATGAAATATTTTTGATATTTCTTCGTAGTTTTCTTAGATTGAACTTGCTTTGTTTGGTTATTATCATTAGCTCTTATATGTTTTCTTCTATGGTTCGATTTCGGGTCACACAATCGTCTACGTAAAAATCCGTTGATATGATTTCAGCAGATTGAGTAAGATTCACGAACCTCTACGGCTAGCTCTAGTACGACTGTCACATCTAGGAAACTGGCAGCTGTGGTACCATAGATGAAATTTTTTTATCTATATATTGGCTTTTATTGGTTTCGCAGGATCACTTTCCATATCAAGTATTAATTGATAATTTTGATCATCCTTGTAAAGCCAGACTTGTCAATACATTTTTTCTATATGTTTGTGCTCCATCGGAGTATGATAGATTCTCTTGCAAATTTTTTATCATTATGATGTGATTTAACGACACTCCTGTTATTGTCTTTGATGATGCTTCAAACGAGCTTTGTTATAGTGCTATCTTGCTTGGTTATGCCGTGATGTGGCATGTAATAGCTGTTCTGAACGCCGCTTTGTTATTAGCAAAATCGATGAATCCTTTCAATTAGCGAGGCCTTTAACCAACTGTAAAGTATATAGCTGGAAGGATTCGATGATCACGTTAAGTTGAATTAAAGGTCAAATTTTCCTTCTCAGCATCTAACCGCGATAGGTATCAATAGCTGAATGTGTACAGGAAAACAGAGTATAACACCAACATATTTATATGAAGAAAAATTGAAGAGGTAGACCATGTAAAGATCTAGCCTCTTCTTAGAATTGTGTTGATTGCGTATTATATTACTGTAACAATCGTTAAGACTATGCGTTGTAATGGAGAAGTGATCTAATTAAATTACCACTTTCGAGTGATAATTCGTTAATTTTTCAACTTATACAGGATGGGAAAAAAGTCCCGCTACCATTTAGATTGCCTATAACTTAGTGTTCATAAAAAGTTTAATTGGCCTTTACATTTTTTTTCGTTATGATTGGAAAATTGTATCGGCTAAAGAGTAACCGCGATTTACTATGCTTATAGCTTTCAGCTCTTCTTAAGGCCATTTTCATGACATCCTGTAACATCTCAGGCTGATTTTTTTCAATATTGCTTATTCACATAAATCTCATTCAATAATTGAATTATTGAACGGGTTGTGTGTTCTGTGGCCCCATCTTGCTAAAACCACATGTCCTCTAGTCCTTGCTCTTCCAATTACCGCTGCGTCTTGGTACCGTTCGACAGTAAGAGTAACTTCAAAAACTAGGTCATTTTCAAAAAAATTGGGAACAATGATGTTTACAGCATGAATACCACACCATATAGTTGTTTTAAGTGGATGCAATGATGTTTGATGAGTTAATTGAGAATTCTGTGTTCCCAAACCCGACTGTTCTGAGATGAAAATGGACTTCATCGCTCATTATCAATTAAGACGAAAAATCTTCAATTTCACCAGACAGTTTTAGGATTGCAATACTTTAGTCAACTCGTTGATCAATATCACTCGGCAGTAATTTTTGGAATAATTGAATTTTGTACGGGAACATTTTCAAATCAGTTTTCAAAATTAGCCCTCAACTGAGTGCAGAAATGTGTAACTCGGAACTACGTCTACTAATTGATGTTTCTGGAGACTCTGCACTATCGCGCATCAGATTTACATTTTCAGCGTTACGAGACGTCCGTTGTATGCTACCGTACCGTACTGTCGAAAATTCGCATGTTAACGATAAATTGTGGTTTTGTGAGGAACTGGACGATTAGGATATTTTCGACGCAATTAGCACTGAGTGGCAATAATGGAACGATTATTTTCAATAAATATTTATTCATTATAAAATTGGGGCGTCTACACGACACAATGGTTAAAGCGAAACCTTCTTGACCAAACCACACACCAATCATTGTTTTCAATGCTTTATAAAACGGGTTATCAGAAGCTGTGGAGCAAATGCTCTTGTTTCTAGAAAAGTTATTGATCTGTTCCATAATCCTGCGTTTAAATAATTAATAAGCAAATCAAAACAATTACAAAATCTGTCTGTCTGATGTTTATATTTTTTCAATCTAGTTTTGAGCTCAAATCGAAAACGGCTATAGGTCCGATCTACGTAGAACCATTTACACATTGCATTACTCCATATACCAGCCTACAGTACTTACATGTAAGACGGCCATGAATTCTCCACTTCAGCAGAAGGTCATAAATGTATTCATTCACCCCACGGATCGTAATCAGATGGGGAAAAATATCTTTAGCATCATACCAACATCGGGCGTCGAGCTCGGTACCTCCCACCTCAAACGGTAACAATTAATAAGTCAAACTAATATTTAATTTCGATTTCATTAAAATCATTAAATTTAAATACCAAATTTAATTTAATTTAAAATTTATTTTATTTAATTGACAATAAACTAATATGAAAATCTACATTTTCATTATAACAATACGATTTTCCACATACACACACAAATAAAATTGCATAAAATAATGGAATAATTTTGTTAATTAAATACACTCAAATTTAATTTATTTAATCATATAAATTTTTTTGTTATTTTAAATTAATTCATGCTCTATAATTATCTAATTTAATTTTATGTTATTTCCAAAAACAAAATTTTTAAATAATTGATAAGGAAATTTAATTTTATCTAATTAACTATTTTATGCAAAATACATCAAAATTTGTTTGTGTACTTTGTGTATACATACATTATGATTATGTTATATTTGTTATGTTGTACATATTACATAATTTTTAACTTTTGGCATATACAGAATCGTAAATATTTGTGATTAAATTAATTAAAATTTTAAAATTAATATTGCTTAGTAATTAATTTATTTATATCATTTTAAGTGCGGTTGGTGCTAATTAAATTAATTTAAGTGGAAACTTAATAGAGACATTCATATAGGGAGGCACCTTAAATTCCAATAGAGGCACGTTACCAAATGCATTCGTCATCAATCGATTACGGCCGGTAATGTGGATGGCATAGTCATGACCTCCTTGCGGAGTGCTGAACTTATGAGCTGAGCCGTGTTATGATCAGTACTATAGGCTTGTTATCGAAATTGCAGGTTTATAAAGGCCCAAACTTTAACTGCGTCGCCCAGTAACAGGCAACTCGTCGTAACTAGGATTGAGACATCTACTCATCATTTCTTGTGGGTGCCTTTCTGGATATTGCAAAAGCCTTTTATAATACTGGATCCGTCTCGATTACGAATACGCGTACTTAATTTGGTACGAACCCAACATCATCAGGTGCTTGAATCGCGCATTGTAAATTGTAAAGACCCGTAGGGAGGTGTGCTTGTACTCCTGTTGTGGCTTCTGATCATTGACGGACTTCTCTTTACTCTCCGTGAGTCCGTTTTTATCACCCAAAGACGACCTTGTTGTTACAGTTTCAGCATGTACCTGAATGTCATCATAGAACAGTAAATACATTTGTTAGGCTTTGACTCATGTCAAGTCCAGTAATTTTTTCAACACCAAAAAATTTCAAATATATTAATAAATTTATTGTGATCGTACTCCAGCATTCACAATATATTAAGCAGCTTCAAGTGAAACGTGTTTACCCATTCAATTACTACAACAAAATTGGCGGTCATTGAAAATGTACAACCACAATCAGAATCGGAATGGATCAAAAAGTGAGCTCGTGTTGCTAGTATCAATGACATCAATGCAGGAAATGCGTGGATATGAAAATTTTGAGGTCCAGCTCTTTAAAATATTTTAAATTTGAACTTTACATTTTATTACGAATGAGCTTAAAGCTCAAAATAGGATGTATAGTTCAATACAATACGAAATTGCTGTAAATAAAAAATAATAAAATAAATAATAAGGATTTACATGTGAGCTCGTCTAAAATTGTTTTGGTTATATTAACAATACGTTGAAACACTGTAGCTTTTACTGTAGCATCATTTTTCGGATGTAAGATTAATAGCTCATCCAACCTTGTTGTTTTCCTCGATAATAAACTTCATCTGAATTTTAAACTACAAAAAGCCACTGCTATTTTTTGGCAATGCCGTATAGTTTTTGGTAGTTCACAATTCTTGGGGATTCACACCCAAAATTCTATATTTTATCTACAATTCCCGGATTCTGCAAGTATTCGACTTCGTTCCTAGCTATAGAACTCTGTCTCTCCCTACCCCATATAGTTACAATCCTTGAGGCCATTATTGATAGGCTTCAGGGCATTATTGATAGGCTTCTGCTTGTTTTTGAACTCCACAGATCATTTGAGGTGGTTTATCCATCCAGGGGTATGTGGTTCTTGGCAGGTTTGTAGTAATCCGAATCGCTTGTATGCTTTTCAGATTGATCTGTCTCTGAACAAGGTGCTGGCCTTGGTTATTACGACAAAGAGGTAATATTTTTTATGGATAATAAAACTGTCCTTAAGGGACAATCCTCTAACCAGGGTGATTTAAATTGATAGGAGATTGTAAGAAATTTCTAGACCTCCTTGGTTGTAACTACAAGGTAACAGTTATGTGAGTTCCTGCCCATTAAAGACTGTTTGGCTATTATTTAAGCGTGTTCGGTATCCTTGATTTTATTGAGTAAGGGTCCAAAAAACATTTTTGATTCGAAGGTTTTAAACCTGAGTATCTTTAATGATGCTTAATTGTTGGTTAAAATATAGACATTAAACCAGTCTTCGGGTACATCTCAATCGCATGCATTCATCGTCTAAAAACTTGTATCCCGTCCGTACACCATCTCTTTGGTTTCTGCTTATCCCAATCAGCAAGTAAATTATTTAAATGCTTGTACAATTTTAGTTTGGTTGCTATACAGTGGCAAGGCTGTCAGTGAATAGGTCATCTTGAATTTCCATTGGAATTTATATCACCTGTGTTCAATTAACCTTCAGATTGCATCGTAAATACAGTCAAGACAACGGTCGACTTCCCAAAATTCAGATGCAGTGCAAGCAGTTAATACAGAGCCTGCAGCACTATAGCCGATTATCACTTCTAGATATTTGACCTGTTTGAATATTAATATCTTTGCACCATTT
This sequence comes from Tipula lateralis, assembly GCA_963932295.1. NCBI lineage: Eukaryota > Metazoa > Arthropoda > Insecta > Diptera > Tipulidae > Tipula > Tipula lateralis. The sequence continues at coordinate 27,055,248 of OZ010738.1, read as the reverse complement.
AAAATAGCCACAATTTTATCCTCCTAATGAAACGGAACGATCTTTACCGCGTCTCAACTGAGACCTTTCGAACCATTTATATGATTTAGTGAATATTGTAGGTGGCCAGCCCAACGAATAACACACAATCACTGTTTATATCATCCGGTGCATGTTAATTTGTCAACGGCGATAATCGAACTCGAGATTACGCTGTGAGCCTTTTTATCAAAATAGACCATATAGAAAAGGAGATAAATCGCTCCCTCGAGTATGGAATAATTCCATTTTGTGAAGTATGTCATTTTATTATCATCTACTCCTCTATCAATGGCATTCTAAAAGGTGTTATCGAAAGCTCGCTCAGTGATTGATCAGTATATATTCTTCACGTAGCTCTCCTCATGGTGCCTTATAAAAAAGTCTTCTCTTTTCTTGAATACTTCAGTAACCCGTTTTACCAAGGAACCCTTTTGTTTCACAGATAATATTAGACAACTGATTAACGATGAGATCTAAGTCCTAAGGTTTCCTCATTTTAATTCTAACATTTGATTAAATCAGTTATGTATATGTGATCAGACAGTGATACCTAACCAGATACATGTCAGTTAGAAATCTGAATGCTAACAAGAGAACAAGGTAAGATAAAGTCCAAACCTCTTACCCTGTTGGACCTTATTTTCGACAGAGCATTATGCAAAGAAGAATCATTTAGTATACATTTTCCTCTCCATCACCCGGATTGCTCAATAGAGTCATCTATACCCAAAATGTCTCGACTCATATCTCTGTGGAGTCCTCGTTTTTTATCTGTTATCCACCATAGCCACTGCTCTTACTGGATAGAAGGCAGACATCTGCGAACTCCATTAATTTTTAGGTTTTCAATTATGAAATAGTTGGCCGATGTGGCATTTTGTCGTTATGTTGTATCAATGTTCATTATGTTTGTGTATCTTACAACTTGCCAAGTTAGTATTAGCTGGAATTTTATAAATGTGAAATTATAAACGAGGCAAGTAGCAACATTTGAAAAGTATACCCCAAATCTAGCAAACTGCAGAGATGTCTGATATATTATGATGTTGGACAAAGAGATAGGACCTATGGCATCCAGCTATGGGACTACAGCAAGAAACAAAGGTAAGGTCTTACGGAACACACTCAATTCCACAAAAGGCCCCATAGTGAAAACCTATAGGATTTCATCAAAGCACACAGTCGCGCTCTGCGACTGAATATTCCACGGCATCACTGGCAAGTCCCATGTGATGAAGGTAACTTTTGAAATGGCCATGGTCAGTAAGCGTAGAGATTAATATTCTCAAATGGCCTTTTTCAATGAAAGAACGTAATACAATCCCCTGCCAGTTTGGAGCTGGTTAGAGGATAGTTCAATGGCTTAAGTACAGTTTTACTATCCGTACAAAAACTAAACCCTTTGTCGTTGGCAACGAGACTAAATGCTGAAATCACGCAGTGAGTAACCGCAAACGCAATTAATTCAGCTTGATGGATAGTACAGTAGGTTCCCAAAACGCATGAGATTTCAAAATCGACAGAAGGACAATAGAACCAAAGCCAACACCTTGTTTAGAAACTGAAAACTGCTCAAGCGAAAGCATTCGAACAAGTTGTACCTTCAATGAATGATTGCAACTGGGGTAAGAAGAGAAAGAGGTTCAAAGCATATAGGAGCGAAGTTGAAGACATGACTTTGATTTAAGCCCGACGCGATATTTTGTAAATAGTTGAGTTTATCAAGTTAGATAGTCAGCATAATTTTGAGCAATAGATCCGGACTAACGAAGACTAACAAGAAGAACATCAATGACCAGAAGCCACAAAAGGGGTGAAAGCACACGTCCGTGCGGGCATTCTCTGGAAGCCTTTACCGAAATAAAGGTATTCTCAATCTTGTTCACCACAATACGATATTCAAGAATACATCTAGTTTGACCGCCCAGGTGGCGCAGTGGTTAAAGCTGCGGCAGTTGGAGCGGGAGGTACCGAGTTGGAATCCCGATAGAGGCAGGATGCAAAAGGTATTATTCACCATCTGATAACGATCAGTGGTGAGAATGAACACATCTATGACCCTCTATTGGAGTGCAGAAATCGGGCCGACCCATCTTCCATGTCAGTATACTATAGGCTGGCATGGAGCTATGCAATGCGCAGATGGTTCTACGTAAATCGGACTATCTACGTAGCCGTACGACCTCGATTTGAGCCCCAAAACAGATAGCATAGTATAAAATATAAGAAAAAACATCTAGTCCTCCTGATGATGTTAGGTTCGATACTTAATTTAGTACATGCATTCGTATAATCTAGGCGAATGTATAGTATTATCAAATGATCCTGCAATATCCAGGAAAGTGCCCACAAGAAACATTGTTACATAGATCTTTCAATCCTAGTTACGAGTTCATGTAAAACAATCTCATAGGATTTGATAACTCTGTAATTATATTGCCAGTTACTGAGCGGAACGATAACTTAATGTTATGGTCTCTTATAAACCTATATCAATAATCCTTTCTAAAGATTTCAGAAAAGTTAATGACAAGCATACAGACCGAAACGATCATTTGGAGTAGATGTAGTCCGACTTACCAATTTTTGGGGAAAAAAATAGTTTACTTCAGCTCCTATAGATTGTGGAACAAAACTAAAACCGAGACATGCCTGGAACATATTCGATAAATGTAGGAAATATAGGAAATATACCGCCAGGACCTCATAATTGATTAATCTGTAGACTAGATCCCAATTGGGAATTCAGTGGACATAGTACAGGTTTTAAACATATTGCAGGTTTTTCAATAGTATATGGATAGCTTGAAAGGATGAAATCGTTAGATTACAATGCCCTAATAACTAGAATTTTGGTCGATAAAGTACCGTATATAGTAATGGATTCGTAGGCTTAAAACCGAGGAGTGTTTGTCAATAAACGAAGTCCCGATCATGTTTCGTGCGCTTCCCGAATAAATAATGCGTATATATGGATACAGACCCTGTAAAGTATTTCTCAACAATAACATTCAAATATGACATATTTTCACTGACAATGTAAAAAGAAATGAAATTTGTATATTATTGATCCAATGGATTATGTCGACAAAATTAATGATACAACTAATCCGATGTTTCAAACTAAAATTAATTATCATCGCCACATATATTTCCCGCCACCCCCTATAGCATAAGTTATTTCGATTTATATATTTTTACCGTAAAATTATCTCAATAATTACCATCATTTACTATACCTCAATACAACATACCAATATGTAGGTATGTACATATAGTTTAATCCTGTACACAAAAGACAAAAAAATATACTCTCGTCCTCGTTCGAAACGATATAAATACAAATGAACACAAAATCTCACATCAACCAACCTCGGCATCCTCGTACAACAAAAATGTGAATAATCGAAATCACACACAATAAATTAGTGTACCTTCTCTCACCTTCGTATATTGTATAATGTATACGGTTTAATCCATTTGGAAAATTTGTCTGGTTTGGTTATATATTTCCACATTTTCTTTAATTTTCTCGTTTAATTCGAACAAAACAATATGTCCTACCTTCTAAGTATATGTATACGTACACACACACACACACATATATGAAATGATATCTAACAATGTCATGTATGGATTCATAAACTAAATTAGTTTTTCTATTTTCCTCGTCGTCATTGTCGTCTAACTCTAAAACACGAGATAGAAATGAAAAATTTTCACCTTTCATATTCGTGTATTCATACATACGATGAAAATACACTTTTCAACAGAATCTGGGAAATTTTTATGCAAATTTAACTTAAACAATAAATTTGATAGTTTAACAAAACCTATTTTGTGCTTTTACCAATTTTGTCGACCGATAATCGTTGTCATTGAATTTATGTGGTCACTCATCGGCTTATGGGTGATAAATTTTTAATTAGATTTCCAAACGACTTTTGTATAATTGAGTTCCGATAAAATTGGAAAATTTTACAATTTTACTATTATCTTGTCATTTTGTATTGTCGAATGGATTAAATATATTGAAAATTGATGATTTGGTCCAAAAAAAAGGTTTAAAGTGTTTTAAATGGTGCAGCATGCAGTATATGGTGTGTAAAATCGAACATTTTTATCGATTGAAAGAATTGCTTTCACAACTGTTGTAATAGGTGGCCCATCTAGCGTTTGCAACTCAAACTACCAAGTAGTTACTTGTATTTTGAGTGTGGCAGCACTTAAGTCATTCGTGTCAACTCAAAAATATTATCTTTTCGACCAAGTTTAGTTTCACCTTTGCTCAGTGTAAAGTCGAAGATTTTAATCGATTGCTGGCATTGCTCTCACGACTGTTGTAATGAGTGGTCCATCTAGTGTTTGGAATTCAAACTACTAGTTAGTCATATTTTGAGTGTGACAACGCTCAAGTCAGTCGTGTCAAATAAAAAAAAATCATATTTTCAACGTAGCTCAATTTCACCTCGGAGACTATATCAACAAGCAATATTTTTGACCGGCTATTGAACCATTGGTCCACCTTTTTCAGGAGATTTCAGTAAGAGCGTTATAGTCAATAGGAAGTGTAAGCGAGCCTAAATAAAGGAGTTAAACTATCCAGAATTTAAGAGTAGGGCACACATGACGTTTGTTGTTAACAAAACAATTGGTCTTTTACTGCAACCATCGAAAGACTATACAATACTTGAAAGATCAAATCAAAAATGTTCTGAAAAAATTGTTTGATAGCATGGGCTCATCTGATTGAAATTGTGTTCCATACTTTAAATATAATGTATACTGATAATAAACAAATATCTTTAAAAAATCTGTTATCTTGGAATCTAGAGCCAAATTAAATGGGAAATGATGGATGAGCCACCCTTAAAACCAACTCAATATAAAGTATTTGTAGTGTATAGCCATCACATTATAAGGTTAGTACTTATATATCATTCGATTCGAAGTAAGTGACAGATAATGAGTCGGTATAATATTTTAATATTTTAATACTTGTTTCCATCCAAGTCGAGAACAACGGTTATGTTTACCTAAAGTTATGCCTTAAAGTATGACACAATTCGGTTACTTCCGAAAGAAGTTGCGTCTATATACAAATTTATTTTCCTGAGATTATTGCAAGAATGGTTTCCTTGTCAGTCTAGTTCCATAACATAGAATGGTAACTGATCTCAACCTTATATTTCTACCAGGATTTACATATTTTCACTTTGTATAGTTGGTTGCAAACCGATACGATCTCTCGTTCTGAACAATTCACAGGGTATGAACGAATTTTCTTTGTCAAGAGACAAATAATCATCTACCCCCCTAAATAGATGAGTGATGCTATTATACAACAGAATGAGATTGGTATATGAAGGCTACACTCCCATACAGCATACGGAGATCCAAACTGATACAATCAAATATCTCGAAAAATAGCCTCTCTACGGAAAAAATGTCCATAATCAAAATTTAATCATACCGCGGGGGCAATACATTAGTGCAAAAAAATAGTCCCCCACCCCCCGCTTTGAAGGTGGAGCGGAGGTAACTTTTAAACTAAGATAGCAAGCCATATTTTTTTATTGCAGATACGGATTCTATACGACTAAAAGTACGTATGATTTGAATGAAATATTTTGTTCGGTTCATGATAGATGGCGTTGTAATCGACGAAATTCAATATTTTCAATTTCTTCTTCTTAGAACACACGCATTCGATTCTGCAATACGTTTGAAATGAAAACATCACGTTTTCATTGGAAATACTCGAAATTCGTCATCAAAATAATTTATTAATGTAAATGGCAGGTGAATAAAATAATTTTAGCTTAAAGTAAGTGTTCAAAATGATGGCCAGCGACTTCAATGCAGTTATTAATACGCATTTCAAATGATTGTACACGACTGAGAAGTGTGTTGGGTTGAATTTCAGCACACGCATTTCTGATCCACTCAATCATGTTCTCACGTGTTGTTGGTTCGTGTCTGTAAACTTTGTCTTTGAGATAGCCCCACAAACAGAAATCTGGCGCAATAAGATCTGGTGATATGGTGGACCAATTTATCGGACCAGCTCTACCGATCCAGCGACCATTGAAATAACGATCAAGTATTTCACGTGCCACCACCGAAAAGTGTGCAGAACCATCATCATGTTGAGACCACATGTTCCGTCTTACTTCTAAGCTCAAATTTTCAAGTAGTATTGGCAGTTCATTTTCCAAAAAGTTTCGGTACATTTGACCATTCAAGTTGCCTTCAATAATGTGGGGGCCTATGAGTTTGTTGCCAATTATTCCACACCACACGTTGACAGTCCAAGGACGCTGATGTTCAACTTGACGAAGCCAGTGCGGATTTGTAACACTCCAATAATGCATATTATGTCGATTAACCGTTCCATGGTTTGTAAAAGTCGATTCGACAGAGAACATTACGCAACGAAAAAAATTGGGGTTTTGTTGTATTTGTTCACGTGCCCATTGACAAAAAGTAAGCCGATTTGGGAAATCAGTGCCATGAAGATCTTGGTGTAAGGACACATGATACATTATTTTATTACAGCAATTCTTTTTCGATTGAACATTTCAATCAGTAATAAATTGTTTGATAGTACGGCCAAATGAAGCACGTGAACGAATCCTATCCGGAAAACGTTGAACGTAAATAACAATAACATTTTCAAGATTTCTGCCAGCTTTTCCATAAACCAGAACCATTTCAATTTTCTCTGCCACAGTTATTCGCTCCATTCTAAAGTATTTTATCGTTTCTTTTGCAATGACGAAAAACATGAAGATAAAAAATAACACAAACGTTAAATGAGATTTACAAAACTGAATAAATTGTTATTTCAAACGTATTGCAATCGAATGCGTGTGTTCTAAGAAGAAGAAATTGAAAAAATTGAATTTCGTCGATTACAACGCCATCTATCATGAACCGAACAAAATATTTCATTCAAATCATGCGAACATTTAGTCGTTGAATCCGTATCTGCAATAAAAAATATGGCTTCCTATCTTAGTTTAAAAGTTACCCCCGCCCACCTACAAAGCGGGGAGCGGGGGACTATTTTTTTGCTGTTATGTATTTCCCCCGCGGTATGATTAAATTTTGATGATGGTAATTTTTTCCGTAGGTTGGCTATTTTTCGAGACATTTGATCGTCTCAGTTTAAAAGAAACACCCGGTAAATAGTTTAGTTGCTCTTGTTTTCTCTGTAGTCTTAATCCGCCATTTCTTTAAATTATTGAGTCGAAAAAGATTTATATAAAACAATGACATTTAACGCCTGTGGTGGAAACTCACACCAATAAATCAACATTCGTTGCCACACCACATGGTTTGTATATAGTTCTTAAATTTCTAAAAAGATGGCGTTTCAATGCGATCACACTCGTAACTCACCTTTAAACGAAACTTAAAATTCATACACTCTACAACAATCCAACCACGAGTGACAAGTTTGGATTTGTCTCAATTTGATTTTACCAATTTTATCAACCGATAATCATTGTCATTGAAATTATGTGGTCATTTATCGGTACAATTTTACTATTATCTTGCCATTTTGTATTGTCGAATGGATTAGATGCAATAGGTGGTTTACCTAGCGTTTGCCATTTCAGGATAGAAAATAAGTTTAATGTTTCTAATTCATGCAAAATTTTCGCTTTTGGGGCTAAGAAAATCCATACGTCACTATTAAAAAGCCCAACATTTGCAGCCCTTATACTTAATTACACTCGTGATATTTGCTTTTAACAATACATACTTTCTTCTGGAATCAAATAATCAACTGTAATGGTGATGACAATTTACCATTACTCAGCTGGAGAACCGTCAAGAATAATTGTTACGCTTACCATCGGGAGATTCTTCAAGACTGGAAAAATCCAATCGAAGTTGCAATTGGTGAGATAGAAGCCCATACAATCGAAAATATTCTGAAAAATTGGTTTGACAGAACGGCGTAAAGCCAGCCTCGGAAGTCATTCCATATACTAATTGATAATGTATACTCTTTCTAATAAACAAACTACTTTGAAAAATAATAGTGTAGCAACACTTGCGTCATTCGTATTATGTTCGAGTGTGGCAACACTTGCGTCATTCGTATTATGGCGAAAAATAGTTTATCATCTTTTCACAGTTTTGTAGGAAAAGCTCAGGTTATTATTGTCCTAGATTATTTTGAGAACAGGTCTTAAGAAATATGCAGACAAAGTATAAGCGCATAGTTTATACTCCGTTGAGCTTAGTAAGAAAACAGAACAGTGACGTAGCTATTTCAAATCGATATCCAGTATCACATCTCCAGGACTTTACATATCACCTTGTTATTAGTTAGAAAAATAAATTTCTTCCTTTCACCCGAGCCAGTTAAGGTGATTTTTAATAGATTAACTTGTATATAATGTGCGTCAGTCACAAAAACACTCTGTGCTGACAACATCATTGGCCCATGATTTCATCCATTTACCGCCCTTATAGTCATTATAGTATAGGGGAGGGTTGCTAATAAAAAAATCTATTGTTTCTTACCCAGAATGAAGAGTTGGACACACACGATATTTCCTTTATACAATCGGTCTTTTACATTCGGTCTTCGGGAATCCACTAATCAGATGTAACTGAGAGGATAATTGGCTGCCACTCAGCTTAAAAGCCGCCAAGGATAATTGTTACGCTTACCATCGAGAGAAACTTAAAAGATCAAATCGTTGAAAAATTGGCATAAAGCCAGATACGGAAGTCATGTGAATGAAATTGTGTTCCATACTTAAAGACAATCTTTTAATAAACAAACTGTTTAAAAAAATATTAAATTGCAAATGTTAGATCGGTCACCTTTTTAAATTAATTCGGTATTCAACTTTTATGTCTGCTTTCACATTAAGATTAGTACATATATAGAGCATTCAGTCCAAATATTGTGACAAATAATGTCGGTCGGTGTAATACTCATACCAGAAATATTAAGATTTCAGCAGTATTCTTAAATGTAGTGGAATCTACATGCGGAATATTAAGTCGTACCTGTACCCATCCAAGTCGTGAGTAGCCGTTATGTTAATCGATTTCTTGAAATGTGAGGCAATTCTTTCGAAAGAAGTAACGTCTTTAATCAATCTATGGGTTAAAGGCCTAAAAGGAACCAACCGCGTCTTAACCGATGCATTACGAACCATTTATACGTATTGATGCTCATTGAAGGTGGTTAGTCTACTAATGATTTTTACACACAATCACTTTTTATATCATCCGGAGTGACCGCAGCATGATGCGACACTCTCTTAACCATTTAGCAATGTCCCGCAAAAATTTTTATATGTTCGTTAAGTATAGTTAGTTGCAGGCCGACACTATCTCACGTGTTTAATAATTTGCAAGATTTGAACGAAATTTTTTTATCAAGTGACAAATAATGGAACATCCCTCAATATTTAGGGTAGAAAATTCATTATTCAACAATGTTGTGATGCTCCAAGGTTGGTATGTATATGGAAGCCACAACCCGTAATTGACAGCGATTCTTACGGAGATTCTTATATATAGGTCAGTCACCTCTAGCCGAGTCCTAGTTCATTAACACTCATGCCTTCATCGATCATTCCAAAAGTAACGATTTTCGATTGGTAGCAGTTTCTATAGATTGACTACTATATATTTGGCCTAAGGTCGTCTGTAATTCTGTGTGATTTATATGGAATTCATGAGCGTATATTAATATTATAAGCTTTGAACCGTCACATTATTTCACATTATTTGTGGTTTTGTGCCTTTCAATCCTCATCAATGCGGACCTATCCGCAAAGTATTATTTTGAAACCTTTGATTCGATAACAGAGAACCTTTGATTCTTTGATTTCACAAAGCCTTCAAATTATTATATCGCTGAGTTACAGAAAGTACAAATATCCAGTAATCGAGTTGCTAGGTCTCGATATAGAATTAGAAACGAGTCAGGAATAAGACCACGATACAGGTCGTTCTGATATCACTTCGACAATAATGTACATTTGCTACTTTTGACATGTGTCTTGCGGTGGTGACAAGGTCTAAAACACATGCATACGAGTACATGATAAAGCCTCTGATCAAGAATTACGTACTATTTTGGATCCAAGATTGTTGTTTCAAAACTGAATTACTTCTGGAGCTCTAAACCCAGAGATTATATATTTGATGTTTACTCTATCGTATCATTCTAGACCAACGAAAGCTGTTGAACTCTGTTTCAGGAGGTCAAATATGTTTTTCACTCCATTGTCACTTAATCCTATCACACACATATCATATGTAGGAAAGAAGTTGGTTGAATAGTTGAAATCTGTTATATTGAGGTGATTCACTTTGTTTTACGGAAGATGTATCCCAAGTCCCCACACACGCAGGGAAAATCTCAATAGTCTCTTAAAAATTAAAAAGGATGCATTTTAAGCCATCAACCCTTTTGAAGATATAGGTTTCGATTTCAACATAAAGATTTTTATTGTGGTCCACAAAAAGCAGTTGATCGAGGTTTAAAGGTATTTTGAAAATCATAGTAATTTCTCTAAAGAAACCACGCGAATTGCATTGCTTGTTGGGTTGCACTCTTAAGATACTGATTAGCCTTCCACGATTCACAATTTTCTGTTAAAAAATCCTAGAAAGAACAGATTTCTGTTTCATGACTTCTAACCTCATGAAACATAAATCTGTTCTGTATTTCATTATTTGCTATATTTCTTCATTCATTAGCAAATCGACACGTTTTGAGAATTAATTTTCACTAGACCATGAGGAGGTTTTCAAAACTTCTCTAATAAAATAGCCTTCATTTGACTGATATCTAGATCACATAATGGTAGTGCTGAAAAGAGATCGATATTTTCAGACTGTCACAGGGAATAGCATGTATGTTCTCCTATCCTGTCTGAATTATACGAAAACTTCGAATTTAGATTTGGCATAATCATGTTGTGATCACAACTTATACGATTTTGGTTTTATAGCTATTCGATCTCATGTCTTGGACAACCCAGGTCTGCCCTTATTTCAACACATGATCAATTTGGCATCAGGGATAAACGTATTCGGGGAAAGAATATATTTGTCACAATGACATAATGCAAACGATCGCACTAACATCATTATTTCTTCATTTGTGGTTGCAACAACCTTGCACTGTGCAGTAAAGGCTCTGAGATCTACTTTCAGGCTATCGATTCCTGAATTTTAACATATAGGATTTTATGGATTCGGATCAACAGCCCCCCAATTCCTATTATTATTTTGGCTTATGACATCGTTAAAAGTCTGATCATTAAAGTTTAAATATTTATTCACTGCATTTATTCACTGTATTGGAGTCGTACCTGGTTCAAACCTCATCACCCTATAGATTTTATTTCATCCCTCAACCGTTTACCTCTATAGCTACGTATCTGTATGAAGGTTGTATATCTACAACAAGGAAATCCTAATAAATCCCATTGCGACATATTTTTTTCCTACCTTGGAATGAAACACACCTTCACATAAATTATTCCATCTCAATCGACTTGGTACATATGTTAAAGTAATCGAAAAAAAATAACAAATTGGGATAATATATGTGTCTGTAAATCTAGATATACTTCCTTTGTACTCGAGGCATTTATATACTCGTAGCTATGCGACCTAAAATGGGGATAGGACTTAGATTTTACATTTTGGTACGGATTCACTAATTGTGTTAATTATTTACATAACAGAAGCAAAACAACAACATCATACACGTACATAGATGTTAGAATATACAAAATCTTTTATTACTTTACAATTTGTTGAAAAGCTTTAAAGAGCTTTTGTGTATATGTACATATATGTGTACATAAACTTAAATCTAGGAAATAAATTATGTGTTGTTAGGCGTTGAGAATTGGTAGTTTAACGCACCCCTACTCTCATAAATATTGCCGTTCACTGCGATTCCAAGAGGAAACTAATATTTGTATTATTTCCTCGACACATAAAATTCAGTTCCGCATCACAATTAATATCGTTCCACTTTCGATCAAAACGCAACCGTATTTCAAGACAGTGTTCGTTTCGGTTTGCATTGTCTGGTTGGCCGGGCGAATAATCGGTGTATAGGACGGCGTGACCCGTCGATGCCCAATAGTATCGGCCGTTATCACCCAAATCTGTTCCACTAGTCCATAGTGATGGAATTTGCTCCGTTGTTAGATTTGTGCTTTTAAGTGCTGCCATTATACGATTATTTTCCTCTTGCGAATTTATTGCGATGAGGGTTAGTCCTTGGTATAGACAATATCGAAATGCTTGATACCAGTTTTTCTAAAATATTGAATCAATCTTAAATATGTGTCGTAAATTGTATTTTAAACTTAACCTTCATCGGATGACTGATAAAATATGTGTACCCATCGATATCGAAGAAACTTCCGGAATTAACACCCACAAAAAGATAAACACTAGCAATAATTATAAAACTTAAAAGTTTCATTTTTTTTGTACTCAGCAAGTTGTGCTTTATAGTATACAGACTGAACAGAGAACTAAATGGTGACTGACAGATTTATCAAATAAAATATATAATAGCCACTGACATCAATGACCCGTACATATGTAAAGTACGAGTATGTATGTGTATGTATCATTTTAAAAACAGTGTTTCGACAATATGAACTTGAGAGGTGACGTAACCATTGGTAGGAAAAATTACCGTTTGTCAGAGGTATTCAATCTTATTTGGAGGTACCAAGTTTTAATGGTAATCAGCACTTGAAGTAAAAACAAATGTTATTATCTGATAGATGCGACCAACATATCTATGATCCACTGAAGTCATTAAAGTGGTTCCATCTTCTATCTGAATAAATATTGGCTAGTATCGAGCTATGTACAAATATTATCCAGATTATCTATACGGTGGCCCTACGTATAAAAACACGACCTCTATCTACTTGACAACGATAAAAAGAAACTGCGACTGTCGGCATTTCATTATAAACCTACAAACTTATAAGATCTTTAAATTTGAGTTAAATTCCTACATGATTTTAAAGTACGTTCACCATTAACGTTCGAAATTATAAGTGCATTTCATGATATGAATATTCTTGTTCCTAGTTCCCCGAGAAGATAGTGTCATCCATTTCTTAGGTTTGCTTATAAGCTACCTCACATCTTTTGAATAACCATTAGAGTTACCAACGATAATAGGTGATTTTCAACCCAACATCACCGTTAACGATGGTGAAGCTGATCCTAACGACGTGACTCCTGTCAACATAAATTTCTATATTGACTGTTATAATGGTTGTGAGCTTTCATCTGTTCAAAATTTTTTCTATTGCTCATTGCACACTGTACTCATCAAAGAAACAAACGGAAATACTTTAAATTAAGATAATTGCATAACACCATTATAAGGAGACAACATAGAGCTTTTAGCAAAAATCTAATGACTCAGTTTCCAATTCATAGCCGGACTTTCAGAATTTCTTTCAGTGGTACGTGGTTGTAAAATCCTTTTTAAACAAAACACAAATAAATGTATATGAGAGAAGGATCTTTCTTTAGCGAAACGATTATTGTCCAAATCATTTGTGCTCTCAATTTTTATTTTTGCTTAACGCGAATAGCAACTAACAAGAAACTGAGCCACCATAAGTATAGTTATACTATCTTACTGCAGGAGATAATCTCACTGACTAAATCTAATAGTTGAAATTTAATAGTTTTTATAAGACGATTGACTGTAAATGACGATTAAGTAATCTCATAATCCATGCTCAGTCAACTGTTTGTCTCTTGGAATAACCTTCTAACTACTAAAGATTCGGTAAGAGGTTAGTGTTGAAAATTATTGATTAACTTCTTTACATGGTATCCCTGTCTCTAGAAAATATAATCGTTCAAAAAATTGTCCATCATTACCATTTAGAAAAACTCTCTGAATACAGTGTCTCTGGCATGACATCCCTTTGGTACATAAGATTGGGAGATCATTTGACATCATTTTTTGGGACTCACCGCTTCTTCAAACTATTTCAATCGCTTATTTATGTCCTACTCTACGTCATTACAGCCACATCGAGAACGTATGACGATAGATTCCATTTACGTAGAAGCATCTGAAGTTTCCATGTAAGTACATTTCCATGTTTCTATTCAAACGACCGATTTACAATTAAATTGTCAAAAATTCTCTATTGGAATTTGAAGTCAGTTCTACTCCATAGACACAGCTTTATCCCTTGCTTGAGCCATTTGATCTTAATAAATTTTTTAGAGTAAGTAATGATCTAGTAATTTTTACATAGGTATACTCATCCTAAAACTCTGCCTAGATAGAGTGGTATACTAACTAATGTATACATTGAGAATCAACATAATACTAACTAATTCAATATGTGGAATTAGTTTTTTTTAAAGTACAGAGTTCTATGTATATATATACAGAGCTTTCAAGAAAGCTAGCCTTGATAAGAAATTCCAAGTACCCCATCATTGAAATTGTCAGAAAATAAACCTAATATAAGAAAATTTTAAGACACCTGACAGTCACAAAAATCTATTCATGACTTAGTCTTTCATCTAGACCATGATTCTTAATCTTCGGCCTTCTTAGTTGATTTATCTCATTAGAGATTTTTTTAAACATATTTTTCGATAAGTCTGTGAAAATCACCATGGCACCAAAGCGCACTTATCAGAGCATATACAATAGATTACGCTTCAAAATCATATGCTGACTTTAATTTTAGTGTGAATAGTTTAAATATTACAATCTGAATTTTAAAGGCGTTAAATAATTAACCCTAACCTCACCTGAGATGCGACCCATTAATACGTACTGGTGCTAATTGTAGGTACACCTGTGATAATTGAAATGAAGTACACCTGTGATAATTAAAACGAAATACAAATTATTGCAGAAATTTAGAGGTTACCCTGAAACCAAATGTTAACAAACATGAATAAAGTAAAAATAAATAACGAATCGGTAGGTGGAGCGAACAAAATACGACGAATGAAGAATAATGAAAACTTCACGAAATGTAGACATATGCAAATGGTAGTGAAAAATTCTACAAGAAAGTGTATTAAGGTGTAGACATTTGAGTTACGAAACAGTTCAGTTTTGAATTTTAAAGTGTTATTATATCGAAAAGTGATAATAAATTAAAGTTAAGTGTTTTAATTATTGTGGTGATTATTACTGTAAAATATAAGTGTGATAATAACGAATTGTGAATTATTTATAGATTTTATTGTGAAATAAATTAAGAGTTAAAATTAATGTTGTTGAGTTTTATATTCACAATCCAGTGATCGAACCGGATAGTTATTTGAATTTATACTCAGCTAAATCGTTGCACTTTCTTAACCACTAAGTTACAACCGATGTTACAAGCAAGTCCACAACCATGTATGTAGACTTCTTCTTTCTTTATGTAGACTTTATTAACCAAGCTCAGAAAATGTGATTTTGGGTTGAGGTTCTAGGACACAGAGGATAAGTGCTGAAGAAGCCAAATAGTAATATCATGATCGGAAAAGCATTGGAAAACCCGGATGATGACTACAGAGTTCCAAAACCTACTTTATGAACAAAACCGGAGCTATTAAAATTGGGACAATCATCGGGAAGTTAGAATAGGTGTCCATATTAAAGGACGGATCTGAGCATAAGAGCTAAAATAGTGGAAATGATAATACTGGAATAATTGACACAGAAGTGGACAGAACACCTAACAACAGAAGAAGAACATTTAGTCAACGGATTATTGAAAGTTACAAGTTCATCAGAAAAACAGTTTAATGAGATTATGCAAATATTATAGAAGATTCGCACCAGCATTAGGAAGCGTTTAACGAGATAAAAACTGTTGTCTACAGAATCAATACTCGCATTCCTGGAACTAAATAAAAGCCTTACTCTACACATGGATCTACTCAAAACTATCCAGCTGACCATATAGACTTACTAATTTGATGAGGTTCGTGCCAGAACAAACCACTATGTAAAAATAAAATTTCTGCTATAAAATAGATATAAAATTTCTGCTAACAGTTCAATAGCCTAGGACTCAATGGGATAGTTTGTTAATTGAAAATAACCGTTTTGAACAGGAACAATTGAGAGTCATTTAGGCATAAATAAGACATGGGCTTTCTTAGTAGTATTATTTTTATTAGAGAATTTTTGTTACAAATTTTGCGACCAGTCTTTAGTTTTGAAGACCACCATAGCACTTGCCTATTACTGGTGGGCACTTACTAGAGTATCTACGTACTAGTGCTAATCGTATATGGTCAGAAAAACAATCGGTTATAAGCAAGTCTACACCCGAGTGTATAGACTTCTTCTATGTAAGTGTAGACTATATCAACCAAGCTTAACTCACGCACAGAAAATGTAACTTTGGACAAATTGAATGGTGGTTCTGGGACACAGAGTTTAAGTGTTGCAGAATATATAGCAAGAAATATTATGGTCGGAAAAGCATTGGTAAACACGGTTGATGACTATGGCCCTAAAACTATTAAAAACGGAACTACCATCGGGAACTCAGAAGTATCCATTGCAAGAGATGGAAGTAAGTGTAAAAGCTATAGTAGTGGAAAAGAAAGGAATTGGCATTATTTGCAAAAATTTGGACAGAACTTCTATCTTCAGAACAAATATAACTAGTGTAAGGATTGTTGAAAAGTACATGTTCGACGAACATTTAAATCAAGAATGACAGTTTAATTAAACTTTGTAAATACTATCGGAGAATCGGTCCAGCTTACAGTTGGCAAATAAATTTGCTGTTCTAATGAAATAAGGAGCATTACGAAGCGTTTTAACGAGCTGAAAAAGCCGTTATGTGCAGAGTTGATACTCGCATTTGATGAAATTGATGAGATTTGACGAGATTAGTGGCAGAACATATCACTATGGCATAAAATTAATGATAACAGTTCAATAGCCCAGGCGTATTGGCCTCAATGGGATATAGCTTGTTAATTGAAGACGACTGTTTTGAACAGAGAAATAAACAGTCATTGATGTTGGTACACAAAAGTATGAGTACAAGAAGTTTACTAATACCATTATGGAACAAGTTGGAGCCACCTTTTAAGCATAAATAAGACTATGGCAAAAGTCTGTAGTATATTTCACTAGGTAGAATGTAGGACAGTCGAGAGAAGAATGCGATAGTCGGAAGTTATCGATTTGTGTAGATTGCTACGGATATTGCAGGCCAATTTTCAAGACTGTCGATGAATCGATATACTGCTCCGATAAGACATCCCATTCGTTTGTGCCAGTATTATTTTTGATAAAAAATAAAAAAAATTGTTTTTCGTATGTCTTGACACTAACAGTCACTAGAGCACGTCCTTATAGGCCCAAGTGTAATGAACAATACATAATTTATATACATTTACAACTTCGTACACCAAATTAGATTCACATTGTTATGATTATCAAAAAGTAAATTATATGAAAATCTGGACACCGAAAAACTTATCTTGACAAACAAACAAAATTTTCCTGTTTATCGTATTACATAATCATTAACGCCTTCATCATTTCACATCATTATTATCCGAAATGAAAAACTTTTTATTTTTCTCGACCGATTCATTAGGTTTGATAACAATATTAAAATGTATACACTAACTTTGTCACCGTTTCGTATATACGAGAAAAATGAAACTTTTCCAGATTTGTTGTTGTTGTTGTTGTTGTTTGTTTCCCTCCGTAAATTTGGTTGTTTACCAGCCAAGTCACTGGCAACAATACTCGTATATATACAAAAAAATACTGTGCGGTGCTCGTGCATAGCAAAATACGAAAAGTTTATGGAAACTCGATGGAAACCTGGAAAATTAAAAATAATAATCATAAAATATATTTTATTATGGAAAAAGTTTTTCTTATTACAAAAAAAAAGAAAAGTTTTGTCCCGTTTTTGTTGCAACTTCACCAAAAGTGA
Source organism: Tipula lateralis (assembly GCA_963932295.1). Lineage (NCBI taxonomy): Eukaryota > Metazoa > Arthropoda > Insecta > Diptera > Tipulidae > Tipula > Tipula lateralis. The sequence continues at coordinate 27,037,243 of OZ010738.1, read as the reverse complement.
CATAATGGAATATATCGATATACTTTTCACACAGGATACATATCTCAAATTTATATACATTTTCTGTTTGTTATTCAAAAATGTTTTATTTATTTGACTGTAAAATTGAATTAAATATTGTTATTTTCATGGGAGCAACCAATCGGACAGAATCGTCTGTTCAAGATCAGCATTGGAAATCTAAGATGATTTATACAAATAAGTAATAAGAGTAATGGACGACTGAAAAATAACTACGGTCTTATAACCTGGTTAACCAACCGACAACACATTTTCTTTATTATGACAATTAAAAATAATTTCTCCCCACCCTTTCTTTCTTCTCCCATGTTTTGGTATTATGATTTTCTTAACCATTGGGGTCAGCTATAAGTTCATCTAGTATTATGAAAATATCTAGTTTTTCCAAACTGTTAGAACTGGTGTCAAAGTAAATTCGAAGGGAGTATAAGGAACTGGAAAAGTCATAAAGGTGGCATATTACAGCGTTTTCCAATAAGAGGTTTCATTTTAAATAGCCTGCTGTTTGGGTAGCTTCCTATTTTGAAGCTGTCATCTTTTGATATTTGACAAGCAAAAACTACGCCATTACTAAAAGTATAAGACACACCTGCGAAAAAATCTCAGTCACAGTTCGCAAAACTAAAGCACGTTTTTGGCCTACAATAGTGAATTTGGTAAATTTGAGCTTAAAAACAACTAAGAACATTGCTGCTGCAGCCCGTAGTGTTGAAAAAATCCAGGTTGGACGGTATTATGACAAAAATTCATCATTATTATGACAAAAACATCATTACAAAAATTAATTGTCATCGAGTGTATACTCCGCTGAGTTTATTCGTACACGCCGAATATAAATATACATATATGATATTGTTGTTCTGTTCCGGTGGCGCTGCTGTCCTTTCATTCGCTGTTAACAATAAAACATCCGCTGCTGTGAACATTAGTCTGCTACAAAAAACCTAAATCTGCTGTAAAATATCCGAAGCAAATTAACGTGTCCACATCCGACGAGTTTGAGACTTTTTGGTTGTGATACCAAAAAGAACATTGGTCTTTCGAGCCGGATTGGCTTTGTGTAACAAACAACTGGCGACTAAGGTAACGAAATTCACTAAATCTAAGTTTGTGTAAAGTGTTAGTGCCACAAACTGATAACAAAGTTAAAAGAGAAGATTAAGCCGCCATTACAATATAGATCAAAGTCAATCTATAAAATAAAATACACGTATGGTTATTTCTAACCTGTACCGAATTAATAACAATTTCACAACATGGATAATCAAAATATTGCTGCCATTAAGAGGTCAATGAATTCATTAACTCTTATAGGCCAATTTGCTGATGGCGCACGTGACAATCCAGAAGTAACTGTAGAAGAGCTAAGCATCCGAAGACATCGTGCCGAGAGTCTTTTACAACAATAAAGTACTATAGAAGAAAAACTATTTATAGAAAAACCTATTTATAGAACCTGAACCATTAATGCTTCAGGAGGTGAAAGAGATATATTTTAATGCTCTTAAAGATCTGACTACTTTGCTCAATAAGCGAAGAGCATCATTAAGTTTAGGAACATCTTTAGCAGGACATACCTCCAGTCCGCATGGTGATGTTAAAGCACCGGCATTTTCACATCCTAATATTGATAGCTCAGCAAAACTTAAGCTACCCAAAATGCACTTGTCAGAATTTACTGGGCGTTATATCGAGTGGCAATCATTTATCGAACTGTTTGAGATCCAAATACATAACAGCTCACTTTCGGATGCTGAAAAATTACAGAAATTTAAAGTAGCTAGATTTCGAGTCCAGAGCGTTATGGTCCCAGGTTATGTCTAGTAAAGAATTTTCAACTTTAAGGGATTTTTTTTGATTTTCTACAAAAAAGATTGGGCATTTTGGAGACTCTTGAAATGTCCAAGAAGACCATAATAACCAAAACACTAAACACTCATACACTATCAACAACTATTTTGTGCCAATTATGCAAAGACGGTTCATCGCATACATTAAATGAGTGCAAGTTATTATTGGCCATGTCCCCAAGTGAACGAATGCAAGTCGTAAAAGAAGGCAAAAATTGCTACAATTGCTTAAAAATCGGTCACGAGACGTATAAATGTAGTTCAAGATTTAGATGTAACAAATGTCAGAGAAAGCATCATTCGTTGTTGCACAAAGATGAGGAAACAATCACTGATACTAATTCTAGTACCACTATTTGTCAAACCAATATCACAGTCCTGCGGCAATTTTACCAACGGTTGTAGTAAAAATTAAATCCCAAAATGGTGACTACTTGGAATTTCGCTGTATATTGGATTCAGCTTCGAAAGCCTGCTTTGTTACGGAACATTGCGTGCAACGACTATAACTGATGAACACAAATGGCAGAGTTACTGTAATGGAACTGGGCCAAACAAATGTGGCAATATGCAAATTCGTAATGGTAATGGTTCATATAATATACAAGTCACGGCATATGTAGTACTAAAAATAATGATTGTAGCGCCCATGATAGAATTAGTGGATTGCGATAGACAACGGCTAAAGGAATTACTACTCGCTGATCCTGGGTTCCATGAAACAAGAGCAATTGATCTACTATTGGGTGTCAATGTAGTATTCGACGAATTGAAAGCAACAGAAAAGGTTAACCTTCAACATTCAATCGTAATTAATTCTCAATTTGGATAGATTGTAGCGTGTAAGAACACGGTTAACAGGAAAGACTCTATTCAAATTATTGCTACAGTAACAAACATCGACGAAACACTTAAACGCTTCTGGGAGACCGAAAACGTTCCAAACGAAACTAAATTAACAATTGATGAGCAGGAGTGCGAAGATTTATTCAAGCAATCTACCCGTGTGGCTACAGATGGAAAATTAAATGTTTGGCTGCCGTTTAAATTGCCAGTGAATGAACTGAGCTCATGATATTCATTAGCACTTAGCCGTTTGAAAGCTATGGAGCGTCGGTTAGAAAAGGATCAACACTTCAAATCATTATATCATGACTTTATGGACGAGTACTTGAAGATGAACCACATGAGAAGTATTGGCCCAGTCAACCCAAACGATTATTACATGCTCATCATGGTGTGGAAAGATAGCTCCACTACAAAGCTGAGAGTAGTGCTCGACGCTTCCGCCAAAGGCAAAACCGGTAATCATCGCTTTTTAAAATCAACACATGGTCAATTTGGCTTTGGATGTGTCCATATTTCCAAATGGATGTTTTTATGAGGAAAGAATGTACTGGTCTCTTTGAGATCATGAGCGATCATAAAGTACATCATTGTTTTTCCATTTTCATAACTCGGTCTGCCAGCTCCAGACTATTCAAATTATTCTAAAAGAGTCTGTATCTTGGGGTTGGCTTAAATCAGTGGGCGTATGTCCACAAACAATTGATACATTGGCTATTTAAAACTTTTAGACCATCGAGTTGCCGTAGGCATGGTTGATGTACTGTACGATCTTAATTGACTAATCTGTGATAAAAACATTCAGGTCTATAAGTTCTATGAATTTCTTTTAAAGATTTAAGTAAGAATTTCTGAAGCCTCATAGTGAAGTGAATTGTACATCATTGTATAGCACGACCGAAATACCAACGAAACTTCCTGTCAATCAATATTATCTTAAATTAAACCTTTCAAGAGCAACCTATACAAATGGCTTCTACTAGTGACGGAAAGTCATGAACGAATGCCTCCGCCAATATTCACTCCCATTAGCAGACAGTGAGACATTGACATAAAACAGCTTCCTTATATCATACAACAAGTAGCACCATCCTCACTGCACCCCGTAGTATAGTTGTAAAATGTTAACATAAAAAAAAATTTTACTGAAAAAAATTTACCAGAGAAAATTTTACATATATAAAAATCGTATCGTAATTTTATACATAAAATTTAAACAATATAAAAGGTTTATGTCCTTATACCTAAAAACATTAAATTTGTAAGTACGAAAATAAGTGTGTTATAGGATAAAAATATTTTTTTTAACGTGAAAATTATTTTACATGAAAAAAATTTAACAAAGAAAAATTTAGAATTTTAAACAAAAAAAATATAGGAATACTTTTAACATCTCATTAAAAAAGACTACAAATAATTGGTTTTAAATTTTTGATAATACAGTTTAAATACACATATTTAGTATTATTTTATTGAAAATAATACCCCTATTATGAATGTCACTTACGCGTCACCGAGTGACGCGACGTCACTGAAATGAAATTTTGGTATTATGAATGTCACGGTGAGCGAGGATTTTGTCACTTAGCCTCACTTACAATTTGTCGGTGACAGCAAGTGAGAATTTTTTTTTGATTGATTAAAAATACGTTTTTAATTTTTTTTTGGTTTTATTTAAATTAAAATAATAATTTTGTTTTTTGTGATTTATTAAAATAATAATTTTCGATTTTTAAATATTATTTTCTTTATTAAATGGAAATAAACAGTAGACAGTTTGGAAAATTACAAACGGCAGTCAATATCCAAATTTTTTTAAAGAAATGGAAATAAAATCCAGATAATGTCCAGTACATATTCGAAATTTTGAAAAATTTTAATTATTAAAATAAACTGAACTACAAAACGTTTAATTAATTTATTTTTTAAAACTTGAAATTTATTATTTTAACACACCACCAAACGTCAAACATACCGAAATCAAAACAAAAAATAATAGTTGCCAACTTAAAAACAACAAAATATAGAAAATAACGCATCATGATGCGTTCGTCACTCACTCAAAATAAAGCGACAATCATAATACCAAAATATGACTCAAGTGACAATACACGTCACGGTGACGAGTGAGGTGAGGTGACATTCATAATAGGGGTATAAATTCACGTAGAAAAAATGTATCAAATATATACTTGAAAAATTTTAAATAAGTATTTTAAAATAAAACACAAAATCCGAAAAAAAATTTTGCATGAAAAAAATTTACCTTAAAAAAAATTACTTATGATTTCTAGACCATACCAATATTATCATTAAAACGTTATATATTATGAATAAAGTTCCAGCCGATACTCTTTCATACATGTGATAAGTAGGAGATCAAATACTCTAGGTTTTATGAGAGGTTGCACGTTCCACTTGCCAATCCTTAATCTCGAGTCCGGGCACTTAAACGTGGGTTCGTTGTTGTTTTGGCGTTATCCGATTTTGTTTGTTTTGTTGACTTGTTGAACATTAGTAATTTTATTAAACCAGCGATCCCATTAAATTAAATCGCCTTCCACGACAAGCTATGGAAACTGTGGTATTTTATGGGGCCTATGTTTCGTACGAATTTTTTTCACAAACAGATGCCACCACAGAGCCATAGATTATATAATTTATTAAATCAATAATTGGACATTTACTGTAAAATAATGATAGGTTTAAAGTACTGTTCATCGTTAGTACCATTCCAACGTGGTGCGCTTCACATTTTGAGGATATACATGGATTGCCCCAATTTTTAGTATAACCGAATGATGTGGAATAATCTTTAGATAGGCGATTCATCATTGCCTCAATATGTAGATGAGCATTATTGCAGTATTATATTGTCGTGTTTTGTGAAGTAGTGAGAGTATTTCCCGTTAAGTACAACTCGGATTAACCTCATCAATTGTTTTCGTTCGGATTGAGCAACTCATAATACCCTTGCGTTTATGCTTGGCAAAGCTAATTGCAGTTGGGTTTTTTGAATATCCAATAATTATAAACGTTGTTGTGTCGCTACAAATGTATTTTTTCTTGCGTTTGGCACCAATTTTTATCCAATAATGATTCCAATCTCCGACCGACATAAAATTCAAACATGTTAAACTTTAAAACTTTGTTGTAATCTCTCAATTTGCTTCTTCAAGCAATCGAGTTTAAGGTCATGTCCAAGTTTTTACATCGGATAATAAGAACCATAACTTACTGATGAGTGTTATTGTCTAGCGAAACAAAGTAGTTCAAACAATTTCACATAAGTCACCAATAAAAGGTTTTCCAATAAGAGGTTTCATTTTGATATTTAAAAAATACGAATTTTTTTTTAGAGAAGTCAACGAATGTTTATTTCATTTGTAACACTCCCTGATTGTTACGATATTTCTATTTTGTTGGTGTACTGTATATATACTTACACAACTTACACATTTTAATGTGTTATATTTTGTATATTATTTATATACTTCCGCACTGTCTATGTATACTAATTTCGGTAGTAGGATTTTCGCTTCTTTACCGACATTAACATTTTTTTTTGATAAGAAGATCGACAAAAATAAAAATTTGGATGGGAGTCGCAAAATAGATAGCTTAAAAGCACGACATGGAAAATAAAAATACCAAAAACTCAAAGTGAGTTATATAAAAGCATCCTAAATAGTTATATATACATATAAAATATAATAGTAAAAATTAAAAAAAAAAAAGAAAGAACGAATCTGTGAGATCTGGACATTAAATAAAAATTTTGGTGTTAATAATTGTGCCTAAAGGTCATGCCTAAAATTGTGCTTTACTTTTATATATTTCTATAAAATATCGTGGATCGTGATAAATTATGTTAATTATCAAATCAATTTAAGATTGGTAACCAAAAAAAAAAATATATAAAAAAAAAATCTCCGTATGAATTATTATTGGAGTTGATCGATAGTGATCAGAAAACTTAAAAGTGCGGTGGAAAATTTAAAAGTTGGATATCGGTTTTTTTTACTTATTACAAGTACATAAACCAATTCTGATGCTTGGTAGCGTAATTTATAGATTCACGCTTATAAAATCGATAGTGATTATTGGTGGCCTCGAGAACGTGCCTGCAAGGTCAATTTTACCACGTTGCAGAAAGACACAACAAAAAGCGGTGTACCAACCGGTACTATTAGTAGTGAACATCACCAACCCAAGGACAACTGATTTGAGCACGCGGACATCAGCAACAGTATCGGCCTGGAGTGTATCACATTTTTTTTTTCTCTAATTATTATTTCTTTTATTATATATATATATTTTTTTTATATTTAATTATAAACTTAACTATATCTTTGTATATCTATATATATCACATTAATTAATCGCCTTCTATTTTTTATCTATAGTGTAGAAAAACTACTTTTGGCAGGTTTGTTCGTTGGAAGCGCTTTCATCGGATCACCTCACCACAAGGTCAGCAGGTAATAAATATTCGTGTGAAAAATCGGATCTAAAATCAAATATTTAACTTAATGTGATATTAAATTGCCTTATGATATTAAATTTTTTTTTCTCTTCTTAAATAATCAAAATAAATATTTTAATTAACATTCTAATTGTAATTAAAACGGATTTTATAATAAGCAACATGAGAGTGTAAATATTATCACCGTGAATTGTGAGAGGCTAGGTAAGTATGTATAGCAGAGTATTCAGTCTTATTTTTTTTATGTGGTCATATACGCGGTTGCCTTTAAATTAATACAACACCCACGACCATTATTACCTCTCTTCTCTGAGCTCGGGAATGACCACGTATTAATTTGCAACCCTAAATATAACTAAATATTTTTATGATAACGGAGGTCACAACCATGAGGCGTTAAATAGATGTCAAAGACCTAACGTCCGTTACACATTGTAAAGATGAAGGTAGCCATTAGCATTTGAAAACGATATCCTAATGGCCGCCACGGCGACGCTATGACAATTTCGAACGTTTGCGACTGTTTGCCCTCGATTACTTCATGAACTCCATCTTTTGTGGTCTTGAATCGATTGTGGAGCATTGGCATAGACCCTATCTTTCACGTGTCCCAAAGAAAAATACTAAAGGTGTTAAATCACAAGATTACGGCCAGGAAACTTTCCTTGCTAAATTGCGAATTATTTGTTGCTTGTGTAGCTCGTAGTGCCGTCTTGCTGAAAATTGCTCGGTATAGCACAATCCATTTACCGTAACAGTTGAACCAGCCTTATATTCAAAAAAGTAAGGTCATATCACAATGCCAGCCCAAAAACCGCACCAAAAAGTGACATGTTGTGGATGGAGAGGCTTTTCAACAATCATTGTTAGATATTCCAACGAAAATATGCTTCATCACTGAAAATGATGTTTCGATGAAAATTCAGATCATTCAGTTAGAGGACCCAATCAGCGAAGATGCGACGCTCATGACGATCGACCAGCTTGAGTTCTTGTGCTCTAACTGAACTTTAAATGCCTCAAGACCTAAGTCTTTATTTTTATACGGTTTAATGTTATTTGCGAAATGTCTAATTTCAAAGATCGACGAGGAATCGACCAACTAAGGTTTTTTCAACACTACGGGCTACAGACGCACACTGTTTCGATTCTTCACATCACTAACTTGCCCCAACAACTCAAACTATTATACCAGTTTCACTATTGCCAGCATGTGAAAACATCCACTAATGGGGAAGTTTTTACATGTCAAATGTCAAAATATGACCGATTCAAAATTAACAGCTCCTTCAGTGGAAGGCTATTCGAAATGAAATCTCTTATTGGTAACCCCTTTATTATAACCATTAGACCATTAACTTCTGTGAACAAACGACAAGATTGTCTAGCGCTCCAACAGACTGGACTGCATTAAAAATATAAATTATCGATATGAATACAATGTTGGTGCATAAGCATTAACAATGATATGCTCCCATTGTGATGATATTCCATATATGTACATATATATATATTCTCGTATTACGATTATGTTTTATATGATCCATATAACACATCATCATAAAAAGCAATGATGCATCCATTTCATCGTCGCCTTGGCATTGTGTAGCATATCCATACACATCAACATAAAAAATGTATTTAAATTAATTAAACATTTATACAAACGAAATAATAAATTCAATCTATCGTATAGATGTATAGGGTGTCCCAATAACCGGTTCAGATTTGGCAAACTCGATAACGGCCACGTGCGATAACGGCCGAAAACATCAATTCGACATCGTGCATCGAAATGATCATCAGCCAGTTTCCATTCTACGTAAATATCTTGTTTGGGGCCTGTAAAGTTCGATATCGATCCGCTGTGTGAACCAGCAACTAACTCGAAATTGATGAGGATTTTACTCAAAAAAATTGTTTTTCGGACGAAGCGCACTTGGGGATCGAAAATCTACAAGGATATGTGGAGCAGCCAATGCATCCTTTTTTTAAGGCCATAACCGAATTATCAGTCGAGTTGTATTTTTATTGGTAAGATGCCGTGAAGGACAAGTGTTATACGGACAATCTAGAACCGCACACAATTCAAAATGTGCTTCAAAATTAGATCTGAACTTCTGACTGGGACACCCTGTATACGACATCAAACACAAACATAGAATAGTGAAAATGAATATCAATCATAATAATGTTGTCATCTCAGGAAGATTGATTAAGCGAAAAAACATAAAATTCATTCAATAAAATGTAAACGCGATAACGTTAAAAGATTTTCATAATTCATCATATTCTTGAACATAGAAAGGTTGAACGAATTTTATGCGACAAAATTTGCATTCAAATTTCGAAAAGTTTTTCACCGAGTACGCGATATGGTATATTATTTCGGTCGATGAATTATTTACGAGTACTCGTGTCGCATATGCAAACATTATATATTACCCGCATATATGTCACGATTCGAATGTACTTATATGTACATGTATTCCCCTGTTCAAATATTACGGGTGTACCTGTGAGGTTGATTTCGAATTCGAATAAATTCGATTTATTTCAAAAACCGTTTAAAGAACAATTTTTCTCGTACCAAATCGATATATTAAAATAATATATTTTGTTAAGTTTTGTTCAATAAAATTCAATTTTTCAATTTTCCAAGAAAAATATTTCCCTCCTATCTTCTTCTTCATCATTGTGAAAATTCGTTTTCCACATATATATACATTATGATCCAAATTACGTGAAACGAATAGAAAAAAACTATTTTAGACAATTTTATCGGAACGGAAATTTGTGTGATATACTCACACCTGCCGTTGAGATAAACACTTCACATATGGGAAAATTTAACCGTGCGTGAAAATAGACGAATTTTCATAACGAGAAATGGTGGCGGAAATTTCTATTATTTAATTTGTGTGTACGATGATTTAACCCATTTACGAGTAGATAAATGAAAGGGAATTTTATATGGCGCTGTTGATTCGGTTATTTACACATTAAACCCGGGATGCGAGAAGGGGGAAATTAATTATAATTTTACTGAATAATTAAAACAAAACTTCTTGTAATTATGAAATAGTTCTCAAATGGGTTAAACCCGATTAATTTCACGTTAGCCCAGAACTTCATCTCAGAAACATAATAAAAAAATTACATCAGGCAATACTTTTTTATTCTATCCCAGAATTACTTTATCAACTTATGTGACGTCCTGAAGTTCAACAAAACATTTTTTTACGGGTTTTATACCGGTTCTAGCATGATTGCCATCGTCATGGCGGACGTTGATATCCTCTCTCAACCTATTATCGTGATTAATGAGAGATCCAAAATACATGAATCTTATCACTGCTTCAAGCGTGCGAATACCACTACCCAAAATCAATTAGTTCTTGGTCTCGAAAACCAGAGATTAGATATTTGGTTTGGGACTCATTGATTTTAAGACCAACGGAAGCTGAACATTGTTCCAGTGGATCAAGTTCTCTTTTGCTGTGCAGAGGAGAGCTATACCGCGATAATTCTCTCGATAATTCAACAAAACATTCAACAATAGTTATTGTAGTTATTGTACTGTGACAAGACAGTCCGTGGTCGAATTATCAGTTGTCACGCTTATTATGTGTCATCGATGATCAGTGATAGTAGTTTACCATACATTGATGAATTGCTGAATCGGTTTAAGGGGCTTTTCCGTATTGGTATTTATTCTTTCTGGCGTGGGTAGAATACCATTGGATAACCTTCTAACAATGAGCACATAAACTCGAGTAATCGTATGAAAAGTGATTCTACATGGAGTGTACGAGTATGGTTCTCGTTTTGCAATACTAATTGAAATTTGAACGATTTTCCTGATATAATTCGATGAAATTTTTTTCTGGTATTGCACAAGACAAAAACAAGAATAAATATGATACTCTAACGAAATGATTTCGACGAAGATTATCTTTGATTGAGGAAGATTGTGGTATCGTACCCGTATTTAACCGATCTTTTTTTATAACCTGTCTGGAAATCCCTTTTTCCACCATTTGTTGTCCATAACCGTTGTTGATTTGATAATGGAGTTGGTGTGTCAGCTCTAAACATGCATACTTTAATTGACAGCTTAATCGATGGATCAATCGAAGCTTTTTAATTTTTAAGAAAAAAATAAGCATTCACAAATAGAGTAAACCTTCACATTTCGATTCAACTAATGCAACAATTATTAAGTCCAAATGGAAAAGACTCTCCTCTCCGTAAGTCTTCTTAACCCGGCTGATTGATATAGCTCGCTGTAAATCACATGCCTCCTTTGGAGTTAAGGACTAACTCCCCATCACTATTGTCACGTTACAGTTTCTTCAGCATCTTATTAAAGCAATAATAGCTTAATGCATTTGAAGCGTGGTCTTCGATCTTTCAGTGATACATAAATGCCTTTCGAGATGTAAATCACGAACGGCTGCGTGACTGAACTTCGTATTTTTGGATATTATTATTTAAGTTTTACACATCTCGATATGCGCTCGATGTTTAACCGTTTAGTTGGCTAGTTTTTTTATTTTTGATGACGTGGTGGTTTCTGGTAGAGTGGCCAGTCAAATTAAAATTAATTCTGATATTGTATATGGATCCGTAATTTTGTAATGCCGCAGTATGGAGCTTCTCGACGACTAAAGAGGTTAAATTTCAAACCGCTTCCAATGGTCGTTTGGCATCCTTAAAAATTCTGCCTTCATCGTCTTTTCTGGGAGTGTCTCTTGCCGTTCTTCTTGGAATAGTTAGTTTCTCTCTAACTAAGTTTTTTAAGATGTGTAAGTATTGGTTAGTGACCATGAATATTGAAGAACATCTGAAACATCTGAATATTGTTTCTGAATATTGTTACATCTGAATATTTAATGCATCGGGACTAATCAGAATTGTACATATTTGTGGAGGAACCGGTTTATCGGGTCAATTAATAATAATGCTGAGATGTCACCAGATGAATCGAGTTTAATTTCTTAAGTAGGTGTCCCTATAGCCCTGTTGACTAGGGTTCACAAAAACCAAATATATAACAAATAAAGAAGTTGGGAATTTGACAATTCGTTTAATATCCAATCCTTACAAAAGTGAGTTTGTATCTCAATTTGGTTGTTACAGGCACTTAATTAGAGGAAAGGCCAGAATTCTAACGTATCATCTGAGAATTCCAGATCATTGAGTTAACTTGTTAATCTCCACTGTATGTCATTACGGGAGACATGACTCTCCATTTCCGCATTACATTATCAAATACGATAAGGTACAGCATTGATGAAAGTATATGCTTTCTTGCCGTACTCCTCGAGTGTGATACTATTTTTTAGTTTGTTTGGAACTTCCAGCATCCCGATATATTTCTTGTATATGTTTAATCAATTTTTTTAATGCTCATTTCAGAAAGTGTCTGTCCTTTCAAATGCTTGTTGGAAATAGACGTTGAAGATACAGTAGTGAATTACATTCACTGCTGATTGTCCAGTGATGATACGGATTGAGTGGATCTGATTAGTGGAATTTCTTCCTGGTCTAAAGCCAGCTTGTTTGTTTCTTAATTTTGCATTGGTCGTGAATGAGATACTGTCAAAATTGATCATTGCGAGTATCTTTATTGTTGTGTTGAGGAAAGATTGGAGATTATAATCAATCAGTAACCGAGCCAAGTTACAGCTAAACATGACCTCAATGTTAACTGAGCCACTTTTCTGTGGTTTGGAGATCGAAAATTTGTCTGGATTTTAAAGAATTACGACAAAAGTTGTCCAAGCTCTTTCACAAGAAGATAAGAGTTAGGGCGCTGAATCAACCAGCCATTTGAAGACATTAAGTCTTTTGAAATTCTGTCTATCTGTCTGTATTTATCTTTGTAATCAATTTGGGGTTCAAAGCTCTCTTAACTCTTTATGGCTATAGGTTCGATTTCCGTAGAACCAATTGCACATTGCACATAGCCCCATTCCAGCCCATAGTCACGACATGGAAGATCGGTTGGTCCTTGAATTTTTCTCTCCAATAGGAGTTCATAGATGTGTTCATTCACATCACCGATTGTAATCAGACGGTGAAAAAACGCTTTTATATCCTACCCCTTCTGGGATACGAGCCCGAAACCTCCCGATTTAATTGCCATAGCTTTAACCACCGCGCATTTAGCCTGTCTTTGGAAGTTTTCTGGTCTGGCTTAGTTTTTTAAATTATTCTAATTTTCTATCGTTGCGTGACTGTTCATTATATATGTGTGGTGATTGTTTTTTGTATACTTTGCTGTGAACGCCACAAGATAACCACCGAGAAGACTATCGTTAGCATTTGCAAAACAAAGACCATGTTAATCAATATGCTAAGGAATAGAGTCATTTCACGATTAGTGAAGACAAAAGATGGAACATGCTAATTACATTGTCAGTAGCAAAATAGTGCAGTGTATTAGAACTCAAAGTTGGCTTCTAGTAAGAAAAAGTCCATCTAAAGAGTCGATAAAGACACTTCACTACATACCACGATGCTGTTAAAGTTAACCGAAAGTTTCCAGCCGAAAAATAAAAAAAATCGATAATGCAGATTGTGTCTTTGCTATTCCAGCCGAAAGTTAAAAATTGTATATTTTTTTGATTGATTTGTAACCGAAAATTTTTCTCCCACATTTTCCAGCCAAAAAAATATTGGATGCTACGAAAAATTATCAAACTAAGGGAAAACCACTTTTATTAAAACTAATCAAAATACACATATAATAATGTTTCAATTCAGAAACTCTGTAAAATCAACCTTTAGAGTGTTATGGCTGGATAGAAGTTTATTTTAAGCGGTTTGCGAATGGCTATCATTGAAAAAAAACTGTAAAAACCAAATAAACTTTTTAGAAAAACCAAACCTTCTTATCTTATCTTTGAACAAAATTATAGGCAAGCAAAACATTAGCGGGACTTTTGCCCTTCTCCATATATATATATATATATATATATATATATATATATATATATATATATATATATATATATATATATATATATATATATATATATATATATATATATATACATATATATATATATATATATATATATATATATATATATATTACTAATATTCGTTTGATTAGCTAGCAAACCGAAGATGATGACGATGGGATACATCACACGTGATTCAAAACAGTAAGATGATATGGAACTGGAACACTATATTTAAGGAGGTTGCAGGGTTGTAGTAAGGTTTCATTTATGCTATTATTTACAATGAGAGGTTTTCAAACTCTTTCAAATAATTATATTTGTTAATCATCTCTTATTATTTCTGATACACATACTCATGCAATTTCTATTATCAGCGATGTGATACAACAGATGAAATACAACAGATGAAATTTGAAACTAGAACATTAGTTATTTGAACTTCGCGGCGAAAACAGTGGTCCATAAAACAAAAAGTGATAATGAAGTTTTTGGTGTGCATAACTTTGGCCATAGCATCTTGCTTGTGCGTTGATGCTGGTCAAATTCACAATTTTAATGGTCAACAATACTTCTTTAGCTATCCTATGCAGGTATGTTAAACAGTATTAGTCACCACTTTATGTTTTTCCAAATAATTAAGTTACGCTTTAATGTTTACAGAAAAATTGGTACCAAGCAATGCGATTCTGTGGCTTTCACAATATGCAACTGCTTTCGATCGATAGTAACGAGGAAAATAATTTCATTCGCAATTTAATTCGTTCTACACCCGAATATTTTACAGACTCGTCTAATTTTTGGACAAGTGGCACGGATAATGCTGAAAATCAAAAATTCTACTGGGCAACCCATGGAAACGCAATGACATTTACAGATTGGGCGCCATCACAACCGAATCATGCAGGCGAAGAAGATTGTATTGAGCTGCGCGGTGCATCTGGTTTCAAATGGAACGATGCAAAATGTGTGAAACAGAATTATTTTGTTTGTGAACCGAAAACGTGTCGAAATTATACTTTTAGTAATAGGATTTGTCCTAGGTTTGTATGCGATAATAAGTAAAGAATTGAAATAAATAGTTTTTTTATTTGTTGCCCGATTATCTTGGTTTATTGATAAGACAAATATAAATATGTTAGTTCGTATATGTACATTTATGTAAACTAGTCCCAGTGAAATTTAACAAAAAAAAAACGACCGTTAAGGTTGGATAGATAAGGTATCATGTTATGGACAATAGAATCTGAACTTATGCGAATAGATAATGTAAATAGTTCTCTACAATCTGTTGAAGCAATTTTTCGTCGTTGTTTAAGGTCATAACTAACCGTTGCCAGAGAAACCGAGGTCGTACATGTTCTTCCTGTTCTTTAGCACCTAATAAAAAAACTGTAAGAATGATGCTGTGGCGTCTGAGTTTATCCTTATTAGGAATTAAGTGAAACAGAATTAAGGCAAAAATGACATAAATCTGATGGAATTTCACATTTATGATACAACTAATGTTAAGGTATGTGTCTAACAAATAACGTTTGCCATGATCAGACTTTCAATCGTGAGAAGTCATCAAGAGATTTACATTCACATAACAGGAGTGCTTCTGTTATGTGAATACTTATCTTAGTGGTCTTAAAATTATAACAAAGTTTTTGGGTGACCTTGGGACTAAAATTAATCGAATGAATCATTGTTAAGGGGTTAGGCTTCAAAAAATATTGAAGTGGAGAAATCATACCAATGATTTTCAGAATTTATAGAATTTATAGAATTTATAAAATTTACTAGCGAGTTACGCCCGCTACGCAGCGACGCCTCCAGAAATATTAATTAAAAACTTTGTTTTGACATATACATTATTTGTAGGGATTGCTTAGGAAGAAAAATGACTAACTTATTGAAAGTGTATGAGGATTGAAAGTGCATGGAGCACTGTCGATGACAATGGAATATAAAAAAAACAAATCAGTAAAAATTTATTTTTTAAATTTATTAAAATTGATTCTTTAAATGTATGCACATATCACTAATTATGACAATATTACTAAAAAACAATAAAAGTCTCTTAATGCAACAGAGTGTACAATATTTTCTGTTTTCCCATCTGTAGCTAACACAAACAAACCGAATGGTTTGCCCACTCGAGAGCCTACAAAACCCTTTCCAAAACATTAGCGGATATTGGAGAGCGTCATATGAGCGATGAACAATGAATCCACTTTGTGATAAATTTGGCCTTTGATTTTGAATGTTTAATTTAATTGTTGACCATTGATAGCATTATTGTTAACTATTTCGGTTGCTCCAAACGATGTTATTTGGAATCATGAATTAAATGTTCGAATTGATTTTAGGAACAGATTACAATCTGGATCCGTACCGATAAGTAAACCATTTAATGGTTCAGGTGGTGTCTCAATTGCTGGTAATTGCACCTTTCCTGATGAACAACACATCCCGGCTGGCACGTTTTTAAACTTAAGAGCATGACAATGAGGACATTCCTTATCCATATAGCACCAATTACCACTTTCGAATGAGCATAATATTCAATATCGGGCTCATACTCGAATGCTAGTCGCAGACATGAATTAGATGTAAATAATCGGTGGTCGGTGGTCCTGTTGGCGTTGTTGATCATTTGCTCTGCGTCTGTTGATTGTTGAACGGCGCGCTTGTCTCTGTTCTAATCTTTTTTCTTCATCTCGTTCAGTTTCCGCATCTGCTGATTCAGATCGACGTAATCGCGCCATGTACACACGCACATTAGTATTATCTTGCTGGATTTGGTCTTCAGTTCTTTGGGCTCTAGCGGTTCGTTTGCGTGTCACTCCATGTGTTTGACGGCCTAAAGAAGTTCCTCTAGCGTCTAGAATTAATAGAATTTTAAAAATTTAAAGAATTTATAAAGTTGATAGAACTTGCACACTTTTTGGAATTTCTAGAATTGATAGAATTTTTTAAATTCCTAGAATTGAAAGAATTTATAGCATTTACAGAATTTATAGTATTAATCGAATTTATAGAATTTTCTCGAAACTGTAGAATTTATATTATTTTAAGTGTTTCTAGATTTTTTTAGAGTTTGCTATCTCTGAAAAATCCCGACCTTTGCGGTATTTTGAAAATCGTTAAAAATAAAATTTCTAGTTTATATGTATGAAGAATGACCCCATAAACTTTGCTTTTATATTCTGATAAAACATAATTTAATTTAATATGTTGCTATTCACTTATAAGTTTAGGATTATAATTTTATAAAATAGTTTCAATTTAATCTTAATTGTCGACGACACAAAATGTTAATAAATTTGCATTTAACTGCGGCATTTATATTAATTATATCTGTGATTTGTGCTCAATGTGAACTGCACGAATACATGGGTAATGTATATTTTTTCAGTAATCCGGTTAAGGTAAGTCGATCTTGTAGACTTTTTACATAACTATAATCTGTGTTATATTTAATTAGAAAAGGTGGTTCGAAGCCTATAAACATTGCAATGAGAAGAACATGGAACTATTGGTTATCGAATCGAAACAAGAAAATGACTTCATCACAAATCTGGTGAGAACATCGGACGTTTATAGTCGTGGCGGTAGTAATTATTGGATGGGTGCAACTGATTTAGGCAGTAAAGATGATTTTTATTGGTTGTCGACGGGAAAACATGTCGAATACGCAAATTGGGCCAGAGATCAACCATCGCCTAACGAACACTGTGTTCATTTGTGGGATTCTCACAATTTTCTTTGGAATAATATTGACTGTAATTTTAATGCACACTATATTTGTAAAGCTAAACCGTGTGAAGTGCCATAATGTCGAAAATATATTGTAAATTTGAATAATTAATAAAGCAATACTTAGTTTCTGATTTATTCTTGTGATTTCAAGCTCGGTAAAATGATTGTCGTTGAGCACTGTAAGAATAACAATAAGTCCGAAATTAAACTCTACTATCTTGAGTGACCTTTTGACTTACAATGAATAACCTTAGAAGACCGACCACATGGCACAATGGTTAAATCTGTGTCAGTTGTAGCGGGAGGTACCGGGCTCGAATAGAGGCAGGATGCAAAGGGAATTTTCACCATCTGTTAATGATCGGTGGTGTGAATGTAGACATCGATAGTTCCTGACTATCCAGATAGTACCACATTTAAATTCATAATGAAGCTCCACCAATATTGTATTTCACACCGAGTTCTACAATACAAGTGGTGGCTTACTGCAACTGGATTTATACTCAACGTATTATGGAAGCTCAAGCTCATATCATAGCCAAACAAACCTTACATAGCATCATTACAGGTGCTGTGCACAAACCTCAGTTGACCAACGTATATAAAAGCGTTAGAAAAAGCCTGGAAATTGGGTGTAAATCGTAGAAAACAGAATATGTCGATATGGTAAAGTTGATTGCGATGAACCAGCTAACCCATTTTCTAACGCCAATGGCTGAGAACATCAATTCGTCATCGTGCATCGGAAATGAATATCAGTCGGTCTTCAATGTAAAATTCTGAGTAAAGATCTTGGTTTGTGGCTTTATAAAGTTCAATTGGTTCAGCAATTGAAGCCCTGTAACCATTCGCTTCAATATCGATTCGCTGTGTGGGTTCGTAACGAAACAAAATTGTTGTGAAGAATGTGAAGAAGCCAATGCATGCATTACATTATTAGGCCGAAGATGGTGACAACGGAATCAACTACCGATTTTAACATCTTTTTTATGACCATATCTGGAAGATATATGTAAATAGATTTGAAAACCTTTGGTTCCAGCAAGATGGTGTGCCATGCCATACATCGGGTGTTACAATAGTGAAACTGCGTGAGTCGAAATTTTGACGCGAATTGACCAGCAAAGCTCTGTGATTTAACGCCTTTGGATTTTTATTTGTGAGGGACAAGTGTACACGGACAACCCACAAACAATTGAGCATTTGAGAGCCAATATTGAAGCAACCATTGCCGAAGTCATAGCTCCCATTTGAATGAATGAAATCACCAGGAGGATTGTACTTTCAAAACAAAAAAAATTTTAAATCTGAACTTAATGCTGGGACACCCTGTATAATTTGGTTTAACTTGACTGGTTTTCTTGTCATAACGATGATGTTGTCTGTTGATGTTAATTACGGACCTTGTAAGAATTAAAGGCACATTGGTCAAGTATATCAAATAACTCTTTGGTTATATTGCCAACCAACACCAGTTCTTAGTGGCTCTTATGCTGTTAACATTTCGATTTTTTTTTTCATCTCTGAATATTGTCAATATTGAAAGTCTTTATTCCTTTTTTATTTATATTAATTTGGGAAAATAATCGGGCAATTCCACAGCCAACTTCATAGTGAAGCTGCACCAATAAGGTATTTCAATAGGAAGACTTACAAAACGCATATAAAACCCAAAACTACCTTTTTTTTTCGTTTATTTCTATGCCATCTGTTTTGGGGCTCAAGGCTCTGCCAACTCTTTCGCGGTTCGCTTATTTACGTCCTTATCTTACGCTTTGCAGCCAAATCGAGGAAGTACGGCTATATGTCCGATTTTCCTAACCATCTGCACATTGCATAGCTCCATGCCAGCCTATAGTACTGACATGGAAGATGGGTCGGCCCATGGATTCTGCACTCCAACAGGGGGTCATAATTGTGTTCATTCACACCACCGATCGTAATCAAGTGGTGAAAAGTCCCTTTTGCAACCTGCCCCTATCGGGATTCGAACCCGGTACCTACCGCTCCAACTGCCACAGCTTTAACCACTGCGCCACTTGGGCGCAAAACTACCTTGTAACGGGTGATTTTTTTGTGGTTAGGATTTTCATGCATTAGTATTTGACAGATCACGCGGGATTTCAGACAAGGTGTCAAAGAGAAAGATGCTCAGTATGCTTTGACATTTCATAACTGAAGCCGAACGATCTGCCACAACGTCGAATTTTCAGTGAATGGGCCCTAGAAAAGTTGGCAGAAAATCCGCTTTTTTATCGACAAATTTTGTTCAGCGATGAGGCTCATTTCTGGTTGAATGGCTACGTAAATAAGCAAAATTGCCGCATTTGGAGTGAAGAGCAACCAGAAGCCGTTCAAGAACTGCCCATGCATCCCGAAAAATGCACTGTTTGGTGTGGTTTGTACGCTGGTGGAATCATTGGACCGTATTTTTTCAAAGATGCTGTTGGACGCAACGTTACGGTGAATGGCGATCGCTATCGTTCGATGCTAACAAACTTTTTGTTGCCAAAAATGGAAGAACTGAACTTAGTTGACATGTGGTTTCAACAAGATGGCGCTACATGCCACACAGCTCGCGATTCTATGGCCATTTTGAGGGAAAACTTCGGAGAACAATTCATCTCAAGAAATGGCCCGGTAAGTTGGCCACCAAGATCATGCGATTTGACGCCTTTAGACTATTTTTTGTGGGGCTACGTCAAGTCAAAAGTCTACAGAAATAAACCAGCAACTATTCCAGTTTTGGAAGACAACATTTCCGAAGAAATTCGGGCTATTCCGGCCGAAATGCTCGAAAAAGTTGCCCAAAATTGGACTTTCCGAATGGACCACCTAAGACGCAGCCGCGGTCAACATTTAAATGAAATTATCTTCAAAAAGTAAATGTCATGGACCAATCTAACGTTTCAAATAAAGAACCGATGAGATTTTGCAAATTTTATGCGTTTTATTTTAAAAAAAAGTTCTCAAGCTCTTAAAAAATCACCCGTTAGAATCAGTATAAGTTCACAAACGTATATAAAGCATTAGAAAAAATAAGAAAATTGGGTGTGAAGGGTAGAAAAGAAAATCTGTCGATATGGTAACACTGATTGTGATGTACCAGCCTACACAAGCAGAGGCGTGATTACACAATATTTGAATCAATCAACGAAATAAAACAGAACAATACTTTTAAGAATTGACAATTAGAGGCTAAGTTCGTTTTTAAGTGTGGTTTCGTTGTACAATATATAGTACACCTCAAATCGAGTCGTTTCGCATCCATTCACAATTACCGAAATATTATTGGACATTATCTGTTCTGGATAATAGTCGAAATAATTTGTCATTAAGCATGTCACTCAGCTGTTGTCCAAAATTGGTTCATCACATCACTGTTAGTATGGATGCTATTTTCTCCACGTGATTCCTCCCTGCTGAAATGTAGCTCAAAAAAAATCTGCTTTTCCGAGGCTCGCAATGCGAGCACGGTACAAAACTTTATTCGGCAATAAAATCATGTCAAGTTGAAACTTTATGAAAAAATTACAAATGTTAAATTTGATTTAAATATTAAAGCTGAATTAAAATGAAATACATGGGTGATCAAATATTGTATTGTAAAATTTCTTCTTAAATCAACCTTCGAGTGGTGAACTTTATCAAAAATTTATAAATAAAATAAAAACATATATTGTTGGATATCTTCATAGCGAAAAGGCATTTTGTTATTACACGATCAATTTGTACCGCGTTTATTATTGTTCGAGTTATCCGAAACTTGATACAAGCATCGTATATACAAGCATCATACTAAAGAAGTCAAGTTACAACCTCATGTTCCAACCAACCATCAACTCCAAACAGCTCAAGCGTTATAGAGTTCTATTAGACACGTCAGATGAAATCATCCGAGGTCTTAAGGCGTTAGGAGCGGAAGCCGAGACCAGGAACCATTGGCTGATTCATATTCTCGTGAGTAAATTGGGTTAAAAAACTAACAGCTTATGGGCACAGACCTCTGCAGAATACGACTTACCTACGTAGAAGTAGCTTTTTGAATTTCTTTCAAGGAGAATTGACGCCCTAGAATCTCAACAATGCCAAAACCAAACGCGTCCAACCCCATCTAATTCAAACGAGGCCCAGCATAAAACACCATATTGTTGCGAGTGATAGCAAAGACCCAATATGCACAACATGTGGCGATAAGCATTAGTTATTTGAGTGTGGGAACTTTAAGGATATGTCTATAGATGACAGAAAAACTCTTTTAATTAACGAGCGTCGGTGTTTCAACTGCCTCAATAATAACCATAGTGTATATAATTGTAAATCTAAATTTCGTTGTAGATCATGCAATAGGAAACGCCACAGCTTGCTACACGAAGATATTACCAGCACAGCTCAAGCAAGCATTAAACCCGACAATAAACCAATAAACATGATTGAAGCTAGTACACCCATTTACACTGCCATTACAAGAATAGGAAGCGCCATATTGCCGATGGCTTTGGTACGTGTAACTATGATGCGCTAAATCAAACTCATTTATATAGAGCACTGCTACTTCTGGATCGCAAGTGTCACTAGTCAATGAACACTGCGCGCAAAGGTTACGATTATCCAGAAATATGATTCAATATGGTTGCAAATAACTTCATGGAATAAACTTAACCCAAATTTCGAAATTATGGCATTTATCTAAGGAAATTTCTGAAGAAATATGAGCTAGCGGACCCGGATTTCTATAAGGGTAAAGAAATAGACATAATCATTGGGGCAGAAAGATTCTTTGAACTATTAGTCGAAGTTCTTAGCCTTTTTTCCCCCGAACCAACTTACAATGTAAAAAGGATGGATCGTTGCAGGTGGATCAAGTGAGACACAGATAAGTAACGTGATAACAGCTGATAATACTGGCCGATTCAAAGTACGTCTGCCATTCAAACGCTCTCCATCAAATTTAGGAAACTCCTATCAAACAGCGGCCAAGCGATTGCATTCCATGGAGAAAAGTTTTAATAGGAACGATGAGTTTGCGACAATGTACAAAACCTATATGCCTGAATACCTAGCTGTGGGGCATATGAAAGCCGTTAATAAGGCTAACGATCCGCATGGATGCTACCGTCCTCACCATGGCGTCCTTAAAGAGTCCAGTACTATAACAAAGCTCCTAGTTGTATTCGACGAGTCGGCAAAGACTACCACAGGACATTAAACGACTGTCTAGCGGTCGGACCAACAGTCCAGTCAAGCTTGTATGAAATTCTGTGCCGCTTTCGGATGTACAAATTCGCGTTCACAGCAGATGTCGAAAAATGTTTTGTCAAGTCCTGGTAGCCGAAGAAGATACAAAATTCCAAAAGGATATTATGGCGAGAGTCACCAAACAAACCCTTTGACAAACGCGAGTGCTAAACGAAGCAGCAGCTAAATGCCAAGAAGTGTTTCCAGAAGCAGTAAAGCACATAACCAACAGTTTTTACGTAGATGACCTAATGACCGGAGCAGATACATTGGAGGAGGCAATTACGCGAAGACAAGATATAAACACTTAATCTATATATATAAAATGGAATGTGTGTCTGTTTATTTGTTTGTTTGTACCTTATAGGAGACCAAACCTCTGGACCGATCTTCCTGAAATTTTCCCAGCATTTAACTGGGACTCTGGTATGATTAATAGGGTACTCCCATAAATTTTTAAATGATTTACTTCAAATTGTATACACGTTATATACTCCAGACGAGATAGAAATAAACATTTCTTTGTTGTGCAGAAGTTAATGCACAACAAAGGGCTGCAGCGGCACCAGCTACAACGTTAACTTCTTTTTTTGATATATGTACAAATGATTATGCTCAAACTTTGCTGTATGCTTAAATTCCAACATACTATACGTGGAACCCATCAACTAAAAAATTTCAACGCCGCAAGCAAGGAAAAGCAGTTGAAGGATGGCCAAATTTATATTCCACTGATGCATTAGGTAGGCTGCATACTATTCATCCCCAGAATGCAGAATGCTTTTATTTACGAATGCTTCTAATAAATGTTCGTGGACCAACTTCATTCGAAAACTAGCGTACAGTTAATGGCCAAATATATGCAACTTATCGAGAGGCATGCCAAAAACTAAATTTATTAGAAAACGATTCGCATTATGGGAAACAACACTAGCAGATGCATCAATATCTAATCATCCATGCCAATAATAGCCAACCGAAACAACTTTGGAATACATTTAAAGCAAATATGAGTGAAGACATACTGCATCGAAAGAGAATTACCTACAACGACTAAACAATTGAATTTTCAGACGCAATTTATAATGATGCTTTGATTCTACTATAAGACAAGTGCTTGCAAATAAACAACAAGACCCTCTCGCAAGTTGGTATATGATTAGTCCTAATCGATCAGGCGATGATGCGTCTGACCAAAATGTGCAACGAGAAAGCATAGTTAAAATTCAATAGAATTAGAATTATTTATGGTTGCAAACCTACCACATTTACACCAGGAGCAACTCTCGGCATACAACACTTTAATGACAGTAGTTATATACTAATGAAAGTGGTGGATTGTACTTTATTGATGCACCAGGCGGAAAAGGAAAAACGTTTTTGATTTAGTTGATTTTGGCTAAAGTTCGATCGCAAAATAATATTGCACTCGCCATTGCATCGTCCATTATAGCAGCAACACTTTTGGATGATGGCAGAACAGCGCATTCGGCACTGAAATTACCTATCAAACTGCAATTCTCTGAGACGCATACATGCAATATTAAAAAAAAAACTCTTCCATGGGTAAAGTCCTGCAAACATGTAAAATCATAGTATGGGATGAATGCACAATGACCCAAAAAAAATCTTTAGAGGCCCTTGATCGCAAGTTACAGGATTTTAGAAGCAACAAAAGACTATTTGGAGGAGCACTAATAGTGTTAGCCCAGCTGACGAGCTTAATGCGTGTCTTAAATCATCTGTTCCTTGGCAACACGTTTGCACACTAAAACTAACAACAAATATGCGAGAGCAACTGCAACGCGATGCATTAGCTGCTCGATTTTTGGAATTTGGAAATGGAAAAATACCAACGGATCCAACTAAAAATTACATTACGTTTCCACCTGACTTTTGCAAAATGACACAATCCATTGAAGAGTTAATCGATAGTGTATTTCCAAATATCGAACGTAATTTCAAAAACGTGCCATGGTTATCTGAACGAGCGTTACGTGCTGCCAAAAACATTGATGTCAATTCAGTAAACAGTGTCATTCAAAATAAAATCAGCATAACTGCAGCAACATACAATTCCATCGATACCGTTATGAGAAATGAGGATGCTGTCAATTATCCTGTTGAGTTCTTAAACTCACTTGATGTCCCAGGTTTTCCACCACATTTGCTTAAACTTAAAATTGGAGTTCCAATTATTTTACTGCGAAACATCGACCCACCACAGCTTTGCAATGGCATTCGGCTTGCAGTAAAAAAAATGCTAAACAAATTAATCGAAGCTACCATTATAATGGGTAAATATAAAGGAACAAATGTATACTGTTGCCAGGCATTCCTATGATACCAACAGATTTGCCATTTGATTTCAAAAGATTACAGTTTCCTGTTCGGTTAGCGTTTGCGATGACAATTAATAAAGCTCAAAGTTAATCTCTGCAAGTTTGGGGCTTAAATTTGTCAAATCAATGGTTTTCCCATGGACAGATTTACATTGCATGCTCCTATCCTAGAAATATGTATATGGCAAAACGAAGTTTTTATTAAATGTCCCTGGAGGTGTCGCGCTGCGTAGCGGGCATAGCCCGCTAGTACTATATAAATACTAACACGCTTCGGTTCCCAGTTAAAGAAGTGGATGAGGCAATATTAAGAAGCACCTGCCAACGCACCGAAGATACAGAAATTTTGGAAATAGAAAAAACCTACCACTGTTAAAGTGTTCAACCAAAAAAATCAACCATAATTAGTGTCGGTGGGTTTATATTGTATTATTTTGCGGCAGTATTATTATTTTTACTTAGCAACAAACCTTCACTCGAAACCACGTGTTTTGGAAATTCAACGTAATTCGGATAATGTTAATGTTCCAAGAACATTCGAGACAGTATGGAACTAAGCAATCATCTCAACCACATTTTTTTTCTCGGTTTTTACAGGCCATTATTGGCCCGTACCGTGTCAACAATCTGACTCCAACAGTTCCGATCACGAGCCAGATCTTCATACTGTTACAAGCAGTTGGAAGATGCCAGATCGCTCTCTACGCCGTAGAGCCCTCGTCGCCGACAGCGACCTCTTCGCCTACCGAAAGACGGTTCTCCCTTCAAAGATCGCTGTATCATTCGTTTCGGATCAGCACGCAGAACGTGACCGATCCAGCGTATTCGCTGTCCTTTGATTTCATGCACGATATCAGGAATTTGCATTAAATTCCTGATCTCGTGATTGAAAAGAACTCGGTATGTGCAATCAACGTCACGTTTTGGGCCATATATCACACGCATGATTCTTCTCGAATGTTAGAAGCCATCTTTCGGACTCATCCGTCAAGGTCCAACTCTCACATCCATACATGACAACGGGTCTGATCAACACTCTGTACCGTTTCAGCTTATCCGTATTTGCAAGATATTTTGATTTCAGAAGTGGACGTAGAGGATACAAAGCCCGATTGCCAGCGGCAAGGCGAACCTTGATATCCTCTCCCACACTATTATCGTGAGTAATGAGAGATCCAAGATACTTGAATCTCATCACTCCTTCAAACGTGTGGTTTCCACTACTGAAATCAATTGCGTCTTGGTCTCGAAAACCAGAGATCAGATATTTGGTTTTGGACTCATTGATTTTGAGACCAACGGAAGCTGAAAACTGTTCCAGTGGATCAAGTATCTCTTTCACTCCGTTGCCATTTAATCCAATCACACAGATATCATCTGCATACGCAAGAAGTTGATTGGATTGTCGGAATAAGATGTTGTCCTGAGGTGTTTCACTTTTACGAAGGATGTATTCCAACATGAGATTAAAAAGTATCGGGGACAGCCCATCTCCTTGTCGAACACCAGAAGTAATTGCAAAAATTCTCGATAGCCTGTTCTCAACTTTGACACAGCATTGTGACTGCGTTACTGTCATTTTACACAGATGTACATATTTTTTTGGTATTCCTTAATATTCAAGCGCATACCGAAGCCTCTCTCGATTGATCGAGTCATAGGTTTGCTTGAAATCTAGGAATACCTGGTGTACATCGCGAGATATTTCATAGTACTTGAAAAAAAATCAACCGTAGCGAAAAAACTTGATCAGTGACTGACCGATTTGGACGGAATCCTCCTTGGTAGTCACCGACAATTTCCTCCGCCAGAGGAGTAATTCTTCCCAAGATAATGTATGACAGTAACTTATATGCTGTGCAAAGGAGAGCTATACCGCGATAATTCTCACATTTCAAGCGATCACCCTTCTTGAAAATTGGGCATAACGCGGCCACTTTCCATTCTTCGGGCATAACTTCATTTCGCCATACCAATCGAACAAGGTCGAAAAGACAGTTCCACAAAGTTAGCCCTCCGAATATCAAGAGCTCTGAATGAATGCAATCAACCTCTGGTGAACGATTTTTCTTTAATCTCTGCATGGCCATTGTGAATTCCTCATAGGATGGATCCTCAATGAACATCTCCGCGGTCTGTATTTGAGGGTATTCAAATACAGGTTCTGATACATGTGGAACATTAAGTAAATCAGAAAAATGTTCACGCCATATATCGAGTACCGCATCGACGTTAACAAAGAGGTTTCCATCCTGGTCCCGAATGGCAGTTGACCGAGATCTTAAAGTATGGTGCAATTCGGTGATTCCTTTAAAGAAACCACGCGAATTGTGCTCATTGCTGAGTTGTTGTACTCTTAAGATCTTGGCCTTCCACCATTCGCGCTTCTGTAGTCTACAAATGCGTTGTGCTGTCTCCTAGCAAGAACTGCCTTGTGTTTCCTTGCAATTCTAAACCGAGTCTGCGCTTCATTATAGGCTATATTTCGTTGCTCAACAGCAAAACGACACTCCTCATCAAGCCAATCATTTTTGGTCTTAGTTTTCACTATACCGAGAGTGTGCTGGGCAGCATCGACAACCGAGGTTTTCAATACTTCCCAGAAACTGTTCACATCATCAGATTGGTAGTTGGATCGTAAAATGCTATTGCTGACAAGATCTTGGTATTTTCGTTGCGTTTCTTCATTTATCAGACCTTCACAGGAGAATCGCGATTTATATTCTCCTGTCCTCCTTGACTTGTACGAAAATTTCCATCGTAGCTTTGCAGCAACCATAAAATGGTTTAACTTTTATAAAATGGTCACTATCTACGAATTTTGTTGACGACCGATACGATCTCACGTCTTGGACAACCCGAGCCCGGTCTTTTGAAATCAACACATGGTCAATTTGGCTTAGGGATGTTTTACGTGGATGTGTCCAGGTTTCCAAATGGATGTTTTTGTGGGGAAAGAATGTACTTGCCACTTTGAGATCATGAGCGATAGCAAAGTACAAGTCGGGAGTACGGACCTATGTTATTACATGAGTCGGTTTGATTTCTGCCAGCTCTAGCATTAAAATCACCAATCACCAATCTGATATCGTGCTCAGGTATAGAGCCCATCAGATTATCCAAATTATTGTAAAATTTGGATAATCTGATGGGCTCAGATTATCCAAATTTTACAATATTTTTCATTAATAATAAAATGAGTCTTTATCTTGGGGTTGGCTTACATCAGTGGGCGCATGTCCACAAACAATTGACAGGTTGGCTAATTTCATGTGCAAGCGAAGCTTACACATTCGATTATCGACTGCCTGGAAGTCCAAGACAGCCTTTCTTACCTGCGGCCCAATGAGAAAGCCAACTCTAAGATTTCCGAGGTCATCTCCACTGTGTAGCAACGTATAGCCTTGGGACACATGGACTCCACTTTTAGGCCATCGAGTTTCTTGGAGCGCTTCGAAATCCAGCCGATAGTCCTTCATACATGTGATAAGGCCGTCCAACGCGCCAGGTTTTTTTAGTGACTGGACGTTCCACGTGCTGATCCTCAATCTCGTATCCGGGTACTTAAGCGGGGGGTCATTGTTATTTAGGCGGTATCCGATTTTTTTTGGTTTTGTTGACATTTTTAACTGTAATTGTTTTTTACGGATGCGGGTCATCAGCCCAGCGATCCAACCAGATTTAGTCGCTTCCTTCGACAAGCTCTGGATACTGTGGTGGTACTCTATGGATCTCATGTTTCGTTCGAAATATTTACGAAGCATGTTTGCCCCCAACCACAGAATTTTTACTGTCCAAAAGAACTAAAAACTATACACATGAAGAAAATGAATATTCAGGGGGTTTGTTGGATTCATATCAGACTTCGATTTCGAACTGCGTCGAATAAAATTCAAGAAACTAATATGATTATGTGTCCCAAACGGGGCCCGATTAGGCAAGGTACAAGCCAGAAAAGGACTGTAAATTCCATTTTGTTAGCTTAAACTATTTACATACAGCAGATTTGCTCTCCTCAAGAATACACATATATTATATCAAATAAGCAAATACAATTGTGTTATAAAATTCAGAAATAAACATAATTTTGAATCCGGAATAAGAAGGACAGCAAAAGTAACCCAACAACCCCACTGTTAATGATCTAAAATATTTGTTGAAATAAATAAAACTGCTAACGATAGCCTTATTTGAATCCTTAGCCTTTTTTTACGTTATACACACAGCAAAAGGGTTGAGGGTGGTGGAATTTTTATTGTACATTTGGTTGTACATATCTTAGGCACATATAAACATTTATTTATAAATTTTATTATGGTTTTTAATTTATTTATTTTAATAATAATAATATTATTATTATTATTATTTTATCTCGGCTCGAAATTTCCGGGTACACAGAGGTTTTTTTGGTGTAGTGTGGTGTGGTAAAATAAAATAAAAATCGTAAAAAAACCCTTTTCTTGTTACACATACGACTCATACGAGTATATGAGAGCAAGATGTGTGTAATGTATTCATGAGTATAAATATAAATTAGTTCCATTGGTTAAGTTTTTAAATTCATACTTGTTTATAGGATATCTAGGGTCCCCTTTTTTCTGGGTAGTTTGTTCCTTTATCGAACACCCATATAGAAGGTAAATGACCATGTTAAACGTTGTGTACTTGTCTGTATAGTAAAATTGAATTCGTATTTAAATGGTCCCGGTTAAATAAATAAATTAGTTTGCTTAAACCAAATAATATGTTTTCCAATATAAAAACCATCCGAGCCTCAATTATTGTTTTGTTTGTTTTAATCCTTTTATAACATTTCAAAATGACAACGTAATATTGGAAAATACAATTTTCCAATTTTATCAAAACACAACTATATGGTATACACATATATAGTGAATTCGTGGTTCGAATTTTAATAAAATTTTATCACCCAACTCATTGAAATCGACGAGTAACGAGAATAAAATCAATGACGACTATTGTTGCAACTAATTGGTATACACAAAATAGGTTTTGTTAAATCATAATATTTATTGTTCAATTTGCATAAAATGTTTATATTCTATTAAAAACCATTAGATGTAATTTGGTGAAACATTTAAACATTTATGAAAGGTGAAAATCGTCCTTGTTCTCACTAATCGATGGAAACAGCCAATGAATTTTTTAATGGACCCAATGTCTGCCAATGGCATATTACTGGTTTTTCAAAACACCTAAAGAAACCAGTATTGGCATTTTATCCTGAACAGTTGTTCTTTAATATCGACCACCAGCGAAATCCGACAGTATGGCTTATAATAACAAAACCATTAAGTTGTGAATTAAATGCACGAGTTTACAAAAAATGCGATTGTGCGACTTCCCCGTGAGACGCCGAAAAGTCTGCACTGATAAAGCTGTAGCCATTGTACAGGAAAGCATGCATTAAAATCAATCAATTCGTCGACGTTCTTAGCTACTGGGGTAGTGTCTTAGCAACAGCTTGTGTAGAAATTAAGGTCAACGACACAAACTGATTCTGATGATGAATCTCCATTTACAATTTTGATCCGATGAAACCCATATTTTGTTGAACAGATACGTAAATAAGCAGAAGTGTCGCATCTGAAGTGACACCCTTTTATCGAAACACCATTACATCCACAGAAAATTACTGTTTCGTACGTTTTATGGGCTAGCGGAGCGATATCTCTTCAAAAACGATGATGGTCAGAATGTTATGGTCAATGGTGAGCGGTATAGGGAAATGATTACAATCTTTTACAAAACTGGATTAGCTGGGATTAATCTCGTGGTTCCAACAGGACATAGTGTGATTTAACCCCATTGAATTATTTTATTTGTGGTTATGTAAAGTCACTTGTCTACATCGATAAACCAAAGACAATTGAACACCTAGAAATCAACATTCGAATTGTTAGGGGCGAAATACGGCCACAAATGCTGCGAAAGGTTTGTGATAATTAGTGTTCCTGATTGCGCCTTATACACGCCAGCTGTGGCGGCCATATGGCTGAAATTATATCTAAATATTAATGTTATCAAGTGTTCTATATATATATATATATATATATATATATATATATATATATATATATATATATATATATATATGTACAGTGAGCATTCTTTATAAGCAACCACGGGTTTAAACACAAGCAACATTCTATTGAAACAATCTCTGCATTAGTAACATTTTGGATTCCAAAATTTCTGTACAAGACACCATAGTTTTATTTTTCATTCTTCCGTAAAAATGGAGAAGAAAGGCAGAGTATCAATTTCTTCAAAAACAATTATTAATTTTAAACGAACTCCAAAATGGCAAGACATCAACAGAGATCTGCAGAAGCTACAACATCCATAAGTCGACTTGGAAGAATAGAAGCTAACGAATTAGTTTCAAACGAGATGCTCAAATTTAAAGCACTAGATTTAAAAAGGTCGCTCAATGGACACGATGATTTTTCAGCCAGCGATGGCTGGCTTGATAACTTCAAAAAACTCCACGGCATAAGAATGTTGACGGTTTCTGGTGAAAAACTTTCCGGCAATGCTGAGAGTGCTGCTAAATTTACAAGCGATTTCAAAAGAATTATTGCTGAAAATCGATTTTTACCTAAACAGATCTATAATTGTGACGAACCCGGTCTAGTTTACAAAGGTTTGCACAAGAAAACAAACGCTACCGTTTTCAAAAAAAACTGCTGTAGGATGGATGTCCATGAAGGAAATGGTCACCATTATACC
The DNA here is from genome assembly GCA_963932295.1 of Tipula lateralis. Taxonomy (NCBI): domain Eukaryota; kingdom Metazoa; phylum Arthropoda; class Insecta; order Diptera; family Tipulidae; genus Tipula; species Tipula lateralis. The sequence continues at coordinate 27,004,989 of OZ010738.1, read as the reverse complement.
TTGTGTAAATGCAACTGGGACACATAAACTCGATTTGATGATGATTGGAAAATCTAAAAATCCTCGGTGTTTTAAAAATGTTAATCTACCACTGTATTACAAATCATCCAAAAATGTTTGGCAAACTTCTGCGCTTTTTAAGAAGTGGTACAACGATTTATTCATCCCTGTAGTTTGTCGTCACTTCGAAGCTGAGAAGCAAAGCAAATTTATCGGTCGATAATGCCACCTGTCATGGGACAGCAAACATTGTTTCCCATGATGAAAACTTCAAGGTTATATTTTTCCCACCCAACAAAACACCCTTGTTGCAACCACCTTCTGTCAGCAATCGTGGCGTTATGTGTAAACGGCAATAACGACATGGTCTCAGCACTGAAAATTTTAAAAGACGTTTCGTTTTTGATAGTTGAAGTCTGGAATCAAGTCCCACGATCCGTTGTCATGAGTTCATTTAAACATCTGTTTTCATCGATCGACGCAATAGAATTTAATAAACCTGAAGATCATTTTGTGCAAGAGGACGATATCTCCCTGACTAGACTTTACAATTTGGTAATCGAAAATGATTTAACTGAGAACGAAATAATGGAATGGGCGAGTGGTAACGACAAGAGAAGCGTTCTTTTTGAAATAGAACATGAAATAGCAAACGACGAGAGCATCGCAAACAAAGAGGGTCATATGGAAGAACAGAGCAGAATCAGCATCGATAATGATCGGTTCCTTCAACACCGCGGTAGAATGGGCAGAGGAAAATTACCTTACAAGAAATGAGATCTTGTTTTTGAGACGAATTAGAGTAAAAACAGTTCTTAAAAGACTTGATTAATATCTACATATTATTTTAACTAATAAAATATAATATATATGTATATTTATATATATATATATATATATATATATATATATATATATATATATATATATATATATATATATATATATATATATACATATGTATATATATATATATATATATATATATATATATATATATATATATATATATATATATATATATATATATATATATATATATATATATATATCTATGTAACGCTATGTGACGTTTAGCTCAGTTTCGCTTTAACCATTGTGTTGTGAAGACGCTCCAATTTTATTATGAATAAATACACCCCACAAGAATTAATGACACTCAGCGGAAATTACGTCAAAAATATCCTTATCGTCCAGTGCCTCACAAAGCCACAATTTATCGTTAATATGCAAACTGACGAACGGTACCAAGACATGAATCGAAATTTCTTGTGCCTGAAAAGGAAGAGCAAGGACTAGAGAACATGTGGTTTCAGCAAGATGAGGCACACGGTGTTCAACAATTCAATTATTGAATGAGGTTTTTCCACGAAATTATAACGAAAAAAAACTGTAAAAACCAAATAAACTTTTTAGAAAAACCAAACCTTCTTATCTTATCTTTGAACAAAGTTATAGGCAAGCAAAATAGTAGCGGGACTTTTGCCCTTATCCATATATATATATATATATATATATATATATATATATATATATATATATATATATATATATATATATATATATATGTATAGAAATAGACATATTTGATTCAATAAGTTGTGACATTTTTGGTTGTTAACCTCCAGCTGGATGACTACTAATATTCGTTTGATCAGCTAGCAAACCAGAGATGATAACGATGGGATACATCACACGTGATTCAAAACAGTAAGATGATATGGAACTGGAACACTATATTTAAGGAGGTTGCAGGGTTGTAGTAAGGTTCCATTTATGCTATTATTTACAATGAGAGGTTTTCAAACTCTTTCAAATAATCATATTTGTTAATCATCTCTTATTATTTCTGATACACATACTCATGCAATTTCTATTATCAGTGATGTGATACAACAGATGAAATACAACAGATGAAATTTGAAACTAGAACATTAGTTATTTGAACTTCGCGGCGAAAACAGTGGTCCATAAAACAAAAAGTGATAATGAAGTTTTTGGTGTGCATAACTTTGGCCATAGCATCTTGCTTGTGCGTTGATGCTGGTCAAATTCACAATTTTAATGGTCAACAATACTTCTTTAGCTATCCTATGCAGGTATGTTAAACAGTATTAGTCACCACTTTATGTTTTTCCAAATAATTAAGTTACGCTTTAATGTTTACAGAAAAATTGGTACCAAGCAATGCGATTCTGTGGCTTTCACAATATGCAACTGCTTTCGATCGATAGTAACGAGGAAAATAATTTCATTCGCAATTTAATTCGTTCTACACCCGAATATTTTACAGACTCGTCTAATTTTTGGACAAGTGGCACGGATAATGCTGAAAATCAAAAATTCTACTGGGCAACCCATGGAAACGCAATGACATTTACAGATTGGGCGCCATCACAACCGAATCATGCAGGCGAAGAAGATTGTATTGAGCTGCGCGGTGCATCTGGTTTCAAATGGAACGATGCAAAATGTGTGAAACAGAATTATTTTGTTTGTGAACCGAAAACGTGTCGAAATTATACTTTTAGTAATAGGATTTGTCCTAGGTTTGTATGCGATAATAAGTAAAGAATTGAAATAAATAGTTTTTTTATTTGTTGCCCGATTATCTTGGTTTATTGATAAGACAAATATAAATATGTTAGTTCGTATATGTACATTTATGTAAACTAGTCCCAGTGAAATTTAACAAAAAAAAAACGACCGTTAAGGTTGGATAGATAAGGTATCATGTTATGGACAATAGAATCTGAACTTATGCGAATAGATAATGTAAATAGTTCTCTACAATCTGTTGAAGCAATTTTTCGTCGTTGTTTAAGGTCATAACTAACCGTTGCCAGAGAAACCGAGGTCGTACATGTTCTTCCTGTTCTTTAGCACCTAATAAAAAAACTGTAAGAATGATGCTGTGGCGTCTGAGTTTATCCTTATTAGGAATTAAGTGAAACAGAATTAAGGCAAAAATGACATAAATCTGATGGAATTTCACATTTATGATACAACTAATGTTAAGGTATGTGTCTAACAAATAACGTTTGCCATGATCAGACTTTCAATCGTGAGAAGTCATCAAGAGATTTACATTCACATAACAGGAGTGCTTCTGTTATGTGAATACTTATCTTAGTGGTCTTAAAATTATAACAAAGTTTTTGGGTGACCTTGGGACTAAAATTAATCGAATGAATCATTGTTAAGGGGTTAGGCTTCAAAAAATATTGAAGTGGAGAAATCATACCAATGATTTTCAGAATTTATAGAATTTATAGAATTTATAAAATTTACTAGCGAGTTACGCCCGCTACGCAGCGACGCCTCCAGAAATATTAATTAAAAACTTTGTTTTGACATATACATTATTTGTAGGGATTGCTTAGGAAGAAAAATGACTAACTTATTGAAAGTGTATGAGGATTGAAAGTGCATGGAGCACTGTCGATGACAATGGAATATAAAAAAAACAAATCAGTAAAAATTTATTTTTTAAATTTATTAAAATTGATTCTTTAAATGTATGCACATATCACTAATTATGACAATATTACTAAAAAACAATAAAAGTCTCTTAATGCAACAGAGTGTACAATATTTTCTGTTTTCCCATCTGTAGCTAACACAAACAAACCGAATGGTTTGCCCACTCGAGAGCCTACAAAACCCTTTCCAAAACATTAGCGGATATTGGAGAGCGTCATATGAGCGATGAACAATGAATCCACTTTGTGATAAATTTGGCCTTTGATTTTGAATGTTTAATTTAATTGTTGACCATTGATAGCATTATTGTTAACTATTTCTGTTGCTCCAAACGATGTTATTTGGAATCATGAATTAAATGTTCGAATTGATTTTAGGAACAGATTACAATCTGGATCCGTACCGATAAGTAAACCATTTAATGGTTCAGGTGGTGTCTCAATTGCTGGTAATTGCACCTTTCCTGATGAACAACACATCCCGGCTGGCACGTTTTTAAACTTAAGAGCATGACAATGAGGACATTCCTTATCCATATAGCACCAATTACCACTTTCGAATGAGCATAATATTCAATATCGGGCTCATACTCGAATGCTAGTCGCAGACATGAATTAGATGTAAATAATCGGTGGTCGGTGGTCCTGTTGGCGTTGTTGATCATTTGCTCTGCGTCTGTTGATTGTTGAACGGCGCGCTTGTCTCTGTTCTAATCTTTTTTCTTCATCTCGTTCAGTTTCCGCATCTGCTGATTCAGATCGACGTAATCGCGCCATGTACACACGCACATTAGTATTATCTTGCTGGATTTGGTCTTCAGTTCTTTGGGCTCTAGCGGTTCGTTTGCGTGTCACTCCATGTGTTTGACGGCCTAAAGAAGTTCCTCTAGCGTCTAGAATTAATAGAATTTTAAAAATTTAAAGAATTTATAAAGTTGATAGAACTTGCACACTTTTTGGAATTTCTAGAATTGATAGAATTTTTTAAATTCCTAGAATTGAAAGAATTTATAGCATTTACAGAATTTATAGTATTAATCGAATTTATAGAATTTTCTCGAAACTGTAGAATTTATATTATTTTAAGTGTTTCTAGATTTTTTTAGAGTTTGCTATCTCTGAAAAATCCCGACCTTTGCGGTATTTTGAAAATCATTAAAAATAAAATTTCCAGTTTATATGTATGAAGAATGACCCCATAAACTTTGCTTTTATATTCTGATAAAACATAATTTAATTTAATATGTTGCTATTCACTTATAAGTTTAGGATTATAATTTTAAAAAATAGTTTCAATTTAATCTTAATTGTCGACGACACAAAATGTTAATAAATTTGCATTTAACTGCGGCATTTATATTAATTATATCTGTGATTTGTGCTCAATGTGAACTGCACGAATACATGGGTAATGTATATTTTTTCAGTAATCCGGTTAAGGTAAGTCGATCTTGTAGACTTTTTACATAACTATAATCTGTGTTATATTTAATTAGAAAAAGTGGTTCGAAGCCTATAAACATTGCAATGAGAAGAACATGGAACTATTGGTTATCGAGTCGAAAGAAGAAAATGACTTCATCACAAATCTGGTGAGAACATCGGACGTTTATAGTCGTGGCGGTAGTAATTATTGGATGGGTGCAACTGATTTAGGCAGTAAAGATGATTTTTATTGGTTGTCGACGGGAAAACATGTCGAATATGCAAATTGGGCCAAAGATCAACCATCGCCTAACGAACACTGTGTTCATTTGTGGGATTCTCACAATTTTCTTTGGAATAATATTGACTGTAATTTTAATGCACACTATATTTGTAAAGCTAAACCGTGTGAAGTGCCATAATGTCGGAAATATATTGTAAATTTGAATAATAAATAAAGCAATACTTAGTTTCTGATTTATTCTTGTGATTTAAAGCTCGGTAAAATGACTGTCGTTGAGCACTGTAAGAATAACAATAAGTTCGAAATTAAACTCTACTATCTTGTGTGATCTTTTGCCTTACAATGAAAACCTTAGAAGACTGACCACATGGCACAATGGTTAAATCTCTGTCAGTTGGAGCGGGAGGTACCGGGCTCGAATAGAGGCAGGACGCAAAGGGAATTTTCACCATCTGATAATGATCGGTGGTGTGAATGTAGACATCGATAGTTACTGACTATCCAGATAGTACCACATTTAAATTCATAATGAAGCTCCACCAATATTGTATTTCACATCGAGTTCTACAATACAAGTGGTGGCTTACTGCAACTGGATTTATACTCAACGTATTATGGAAGCTCAAGCTCATATCATAGCCAAACAAACCTTACATAGCATCATTACAGGTGCTGTGCACAAACCTCAGTTGACCAACGTATATAAAAGCGTTAGAAAAAGCCTGGAAATTGGGTGTAAATCGTAGAAAACAGAATATGTCGATATGGTAAAGTTGATTGCGATGAACCAGCTAACCCATTTTCTAACGCCAATGGCTGAGAACATCAATTCGTCATCGTGCATCGGAAATAAATACCAGTCGGTCTTCAATGTAAAATTCTGAGTAAAGGTTCTTGGTTTGTGGCTTTATAAAGTTCAATTGGTTCAGCAATTGAAGCCCTGTAACCATTCGCTTCAATATCGATTCGCGGTGTGGGTTCGTAACGAAACAAAATTGTTGTGAAGAATGTGAAGAAGCCAATGCATGCATTACATTATTATGCCGAAGATGAAGACAACGGAATCAACTACCGATTTTAACATCTTTTTTATGACCATATCTGGAAGATATATGTAAATAGATTTGAAAACCTTTGGTTCCAGCAAGATGGTGTGCCATGCCACACATCGGGTAGTACAATAGTGAAACTGCGTGAGTTGAAATTTTGACGCGAATTGACCAGCAAAGCGCTGTGATTTATCGCCTTTGGATTTTTATTTGTGAGGTGCCGTGAAGGATAAGTGTACACGGACAACCCACAAACAATTGAGCATTTGAGAGCCAATATTGAAGCAACCATTGCCGAAGTCATAGCTCCCATTTGAATGAATGAAAGAACCAGGAGGATTGTACTTTCAAAACAAAAAAAATTTTTAAATCTGAACTTTTTGCTGGGACACCCTGTATAATTTGGTTTAACTTGACTGGTTGCCTTGTCATAACGATGATGTTGTCTGTTGATGTTAATTACGGACCTTGTAAGAATTATAGGCACATTGGTCAAGTACATAAAATAACTCGTTGGTTATATTACCAACCAACACCAGTTCTTAGTGGCTCTAATGCTGTTACCATTTCGATTTTTTTTTCATCTCTGAATATTGTCAATATTGATAGTCTTTATTCCTTTTTTATTTATATTAATTTGGGAAAATAATCGGGCATATTATTATCCCGATCGTAATCAAGTGGTGAAAAATCCCTTTTGCAACCTGCCCCTATCGGGATTCGAACCCGGTACCTACCGCTCCAACTGCCACAGCTTTAACCACTGCACAAAACTACCTTGTAGAATCATTATAAGTTCACAAACGTATATAAAGCATTAGAAAAAATAAGAAAATTGGGTTCGAAGGTTAGAAAAGAAAATCTGTCGATATGGTAACACTGATTGCGATGTACCAGCCTACACGAGCAGAGGCGTGATTACATGACGTTTGAATCAATCAACGAAATAAAACAGAACAATACTTTTAAGAACTGACAATTAGAGGCTAAGTTCGTTTCTAAGCGTGGTTTCGTTACACAATATATATAGGACACACCAAATTGTCTCGTTTCGTGTCCATTCACAATTACCGAAATATTATTGAAAATCACCTGTTCTGGATAATAGTGGAAATAATTTGTCATTCAGCTGTTGTCCAAAATTGGTTCATCACATCACTGTTAGGTTAGATTAGGTTGAGTGGCTGCTACAGCACACTTAAACCGGCAACGGTCCGTTGTGATACCACAGGATCTTACTCCTCTTTTACCCCTATGAGAACCAGTTAGAGCAGCTTACATAGCGTAATAAGTCTCACACATTACAGTATATTACAGTATATTCATGTCTTTTGTGTGCCAAAGCCGGGCATGAGCATAGGAGGTGGACTAACGTCTCTTCCTCCTCCTCGTCCCTACAGCTTCTGCAAAAGTCATTTGCTTCCAGACCCAGCCTTCTCGCATGTTCTCCAAGAAGGCAGTGTCCTGTGAGTATCCCCACGATCGTTTTAAGTTCACGTCTTCGCAGGGAGATAAGTGCCTTTGAGCGTTTCAAGTTCAGCTTTGGCCAGACTTGTCTTGCCACTCTACATGAGAGGGTGTTCGTCCACCTATTGTTCGCAGAGGCTTCCGCCTCTTTTTAAGCACAGTCCTTAGTGCGTTAATGGGTCTCCCCAACTTCGCCCTTTCCGGTAGCAGTTGGAGAGTTGTACCGTGCCTCGCTAATTCGTCCGCCCTGCAGTTTCCCATAAACGCTGAGTGGCCGGGGACCCAGACTACCTGGATGTTGAAATGCTCACTCATCTTATTAAGAGACGAGCGGCAACCCAACGCCACTCTAGACGTTAGAGAAACAGAACCCAGCGACTTGATTGCCGCCTGACTGTCCACATAAATTGCGATATCAGTCGAGGATACCACATTATGTTTCAACCAGTTCAGGACCTCTTCAATCGCTTTCACTTCTGCCTGGTACACACTGCAGTGATCAGGGAGGCGAACTGCTATATCTTCCTCTAGTTTATCACAGAAGACTCCAGCTCCTACTTTACCGTCTAGCTTGGAGCCATCCGTAAAGAACTGCAATACTCCCGTTTCAGCTGCCAACCCGCTCCTCCAGGATTCCCTTGAAGGGCAGGTGGTTCCGAACCTTTTCTTGAAGCACAGAGTCGGTGTAACATAGTCATGATTCGCCAGTTCTTTCCTCAGCGATCTGACTATCGTCGAGTGTCCTATTTGAAGACATTTCAACTGAGATATGGCTGATAGTCGAGTGGCCGTAATCGCCGCCATCTGCTTACCATAAATGTCCACGGGGAGAAGGTGAAACAAGACCTCTAAGGCACTTGTAGGTGTTATCCTCAGTGCCCCGCTTATAAGCATGCAGGCCGTTATTTGCACCTTCTCAATCCTTTTCCTGTATGTTACTTTATCAAGAGCTGGCCACCACACGCTCACCCCATACATAAGTACAGGTTGTACTACGGAAGTGTATAGCCAGTGTACCAGCTCCGGCGTCAGGCCCCATCTCTTTCCGATGGCGTTCCTATACACGAGTACCAAGCTATATTGGCCTTGTTTACTCTTTCCAGAATGTTGGGCTTCCAGCTTAGCTTACTGTCCAAGATTACGTCTAGAAATCTTGCCTTGTCCGTAAAAGCTAGTCTGTTACCATTTAGGAGAGGTGGATCTACTACAGGGATTTTATATTTCCTCGTAAATAGTACCAATTCAGTTTTAGACGCGCTAATTGCCAGTCCACATTTGGTGGCCCACCTCGTTATAATTAGGAGGGCATTTTGGATTACCTTCGCCACTGTGCTTATGTATTTCCCAGAGACAGCTATCGCTACATCATCTGCATAAGCAATGACTCCGATCCCTTCTCTCTCCAGATTTAATAGCAGCTCATTGATTGCTATGTTCCAGAGCAGAGGAGACAGAACACCTCCCTGTGGGGTTCCCCTAGTCACCCGTCTCCTGATGGTGGATTCCCCCAGCTCTGAGTTAATCATCCTGCACCCAAGCATATGATTGATTAACCTACTTATAGGGTAATCCACACCTAGTAGCGACAATCCCTCCAGAATTGCCTCCTTCCTTACATTGTTAAAGGTGCCTTCAATGTCAAGAAACGCCACCATACAAAACTCTTGCGAGAATAATGATTTCTCAATTGTACTTACCAGGGCATGCAGAGCTGTGTCCACAGACTTCCCTTTACAGTAAGCGTGCTGAGTCTGAGCCCAGTCACTAGGTCTAATTTTTGAGCGTATGTAGATATCTATCAGCCTTTCCAAGGTTTTCAATAGAAAGGATGATAGAGTTATTGGTCTTAAGTGTTTTGGGTAGCCCTGCGAGCATTTACCCGATTTCGGAATAAAAATCACTCTGACCTCCATCCACTCCTGCGGAGTACAGACAAGTTTTAAACACCCTTTGAAGATTACCTCCAACCAGGGGAGCATAATCCTCGAGTTGTTTTGAAGCTCCGCGGGAATAATTCGGTCAGGACCAGCAGATTGCTAGGGTTTGAACCCTTCAATTGCCCATAGGATCCGTTCTTTGGTTACGATATCTTCTATGCGCAGTACGTTTGCTTCTTGATGAGTACCAGTCCCTGTCGAGTCATCGAAGCTTCCTGGAAAGTGGGTTTTGATGAAAAGTTCCAAGGATTCCTTACTAGAAGCAGTCCAGGATCCATCTGGTTTAATTAAATAACTGGGACTGGTAGGAATGGTAGACAAAATCTTCCTAAGACGAGAGGTCTCGGAGACTTCTTCTATTTTGTCACAGAAGAGTCTCCATGATTTCTTATGTGCCTTCCTTAATTCTTTTTTTTATATCTTGAGGTCCTCCTTGTAGGAGTCCCAGTCCTGAGCCTCTCTCGTACTTCTATTAAATGATTTCCTACACGCCTTCCGGTAGATCTCCAGTTCTTTGGACTACCATGCCAGTTTTTGCTTGCCCCTGGGTTTAACTATTGGGCAAGCAGCGTTGAAGGACCGATGGCAGGCAATTGTGAAAGTTTCCACTATGCTGTTCAGTTCCTTCACTGTCGCTGGTGGCTCAGGGGTCTCTGATAATATTAGTCCTATAAGCGTTTCCCCGTACTTGCTCCAGTTTGTCTTTCTGGGATTCCTGAAAGGTTTCCGGGTGGCAGGGGAAACGTTAAGACTAAATGTTATGTAACGATGGTCAGAGAAGGAGTGTTCCTTCGCCACTCTCCATTCCCTGACCAAGAGGTACAGGTTTTTTGAGGCGAAGGTTACGTCCAGAACCTCCTGCCGATTTTTAGTAATAAAAGTGGGTTCTTGCCCAATATTACACACCATGAGGTTGTTGTTTAAAATGTAATCAAAAAGTAACTCACCTCTCTCGTTGTCGTTGATATCAGTGCTTCCCCAGTTTGCGTGGTGCGCATTTACATCACATCCAAGGAGCACCCCAATCTTCTTCCTGTACGATTCGAGGACCAGGTCCCCAAATAGGCTGAGACCAGCCAAAATATACTGCCACCAACCTCTAGGCTGACCGCAGTTACGTCACCATTGCTGTATTGAGGAAGAAGGAACATATTTAAATTATTTTTTCCAAGAATGCAGGATCTGATATTCCCCGAATTTCTTGAGTATAATAAGTTATACCCCTTCATTTTAAGGCCACAGATCCTGTTGGTGTTTATCCAAGGTTCTTGAATAAGGACCACGTCCTCTTCTGATCTAGTCACTCTGAGGAGTAAGGCGGCCAACGCCGCCTTTGAATGGTGTAGGTTAATTTGTATTAAATTTAGCATAAATTTACCAAGCTGAGCCTACTTACCTGTTTACTCCCCGCTACCGCAGGCTAGTTTCCTTTGTTTCCATTGGAGTCGCCGGTGTCTCCCGTCTCTCCCCCCATGGAACTTGTTTCCCCGACGTTTGCGGTCCTTCCGTCCTTTGGGTCCGACAGATCTTCTTCGTCTGACGCCAGGGACAGTCGGCTGCCCATCTCCTCTCCAAGTACGGTCACCTCGGAGAGCTCCATCGGTTGGGCTGTCTCTCCTCCAAGTGCAACTGCATCAGTTGTGGACGGGCTGCCTTCCTCTCGTGTTTCAGCCTCGTCTTTTTTGTATACTTTGAGAGTAATCGACCCGAAACCGAAGTCGATTACTCCCTTAGTCGCGGCAAGCGGTGCCAGGGACTCCGTGTTGATTATCATAGTTGATAATCTGGAGCCCTCCTTTGCATCCTCTTGCCTCACGATCTTCCAGTTTCCTGTCGGAAGATCGAGGTTGCTGATTCTGATTATCTCAAGAATCTCTTCTGGGCTAGCTGGTTCGGTTGGCAGTCAGACGCGTGCTCTTGGCCTGCTAGGAATCTCTTCCCTGCTTACAGCCGCCAGCTTCGCGCCTTGCCACACCTCTCCTACCTCCGCTACCGCCTTTTTATAAAGCTCCACTGATCTGGCATCAGAGCACGCTATCAGTTTAACGCGCCCTTGATGCCAGCCCGCATCTCTGCAGGATGGAGGGGGTCCTGGATTTTCTCTCAGGATCCTTAAGAAAACGGAGTTTAGTGCATTGTACACCAAGCTCCATTTTCCCATGGTGATGCTCCCATCTTCATGACTCCTGTCAATGACGGCTAGCACCAACAAACGCTCCTTCACAATATCCCTGAAGGATTTTGGTCTAGCCTTGTTAGGAGGCAAAACCTTGTGAGGAGTTTCCTTCTCCGCCTGCATTTTAGGCCGTTTTGTGTCCACGAACTCCAACTCATCCTGGGACCGCTGTCTTTTTGACACATGGTCCTTCTCTGAGCTTTCGACCGTTTTCTTGGCCCATGTCACGGATTGCTTTTGTTCAGCCGTAAACTGCCCCTCAGGGGTTGCAGCCCACCTGTTCAAAACCCTAAACGCCGCGCGTCTATCCCTATAGCGCTGCTTCGATTGGTTGACGTTAGTCGAACCTCCCTCAGCAGCCCTTAACTTACCCTGAATTCCGCTCGTCCCTGGCTTAAAAGCCTTGAACTTTTACTAATATGAAATTCTGTGCCGCTTTCGGATGTACAAATTCGCGTTCACAGCAGATGTCGAAAAAATGTTTTGTCAAGTCCTGGTAGCCGAAGGAGATACAAAATTCCAAAGGATATTATGGCGGGAGTCACCAGACAAACTCTTCGACAAACGCGAGTGCTAAACGAAGCAGCAACTAAATGTCAAGAAGTGCCTCCAGAAGCAGTACAGCACATAACCAACCGTTTTTACGTAGATGGCCTAATGACCGGAGCAGATACATTGGAGGAGGCAATTACGCTAAGACAAGATATAAACACTATACTAACACGCTCCGGTTTCCAGTTAAGGAAGTGGTTAGCCAGCGATGAGGCAATATTAAGAAGCACCCGCCAACGCACCGAAGATATGGAAATTTTGGAAATAGATAAAACTACCGCTGTTAAAGTGTTCAAACATAAAAATCAACCATAATTAGTGTCGATGGGTTTTTATTGTATTATTATTATTATTATTAAAGTTGGTTGGAACCCTATAAGGTTTCTCACTCAATGCCACAAAGGGCCCATGGTGCAAACCTAGCATTTCATCAAAGCGCACAGACGCGTTCTGCAATCTTAGCAAACTGAAGCAGTTTAAACCAGGGCAAAGAAGACATTAGATTTACAGGAATAAACCTGCAGCTAAACACAAGAGATCTCATGCGGTCGAAAGCTGGCCAACTGCTGATGAAGTGTATACTATCGTCAACATCTTTCAGACGTTCGTCGCATACGGCATCACTGGCCAGTCCCATGCGATGAAGGTGGCTTTGAAACGGCCATGGCAGTATATTGACAAAAATTTCCAAGTTGTCCTTTTTCAATGAAAGAACGTTATTTGTCAGGTTAGAATTAATCCCTCTGACAAAGTATTTCGCCTTACGACAAGTAGCGGTAGCTGACCACGTCCGCTTTAGATTCGATAGAGTAACTGTTTTAATTGTTTTTTTCACTATTTAAGTAGGTAAAGGTGGTTCAGGACCTACGAAATATAGGTGAGAATCAGTTTTAGCCAAACAGTCTGCAATTTCGTTGCCCTCAATGTCACAATGGGCAGGAACCCACATGACCGTTACCTTGTTGTTACGGCCAAGGAGATTTAGAAATTTCTTACAATCCAGTACCAGTTTAGAGCTGGTTAGAGGGTTGTTCAAGGAGTTAAGGGCAGTTTTACTATCCGTACAAAATATAATCTCTTTGTCGTCGGCCACGAGATTAAAAGCTGACATCACGCAGTGAGTAATCGCAATTAATTCCGCTTGATGAATAGTACAGTAGATCCCCAGACTTCCAGAGATTCTCAGATCATGCGAAAGACAGTAGTAACCAAAGCCAGTACCCTATTCAGTGACAGAGCCATCAGAAAAGAATACAAGCGATTCGGATATCTGTTTGAGAAAATCTTGCGAGAACCACATATCCCTGGATGGATGAAACACCTCAAATGATCTATGGAAATTAAAGACAGGCAGAAGCATATCAGTTACCATGTCAAGTTCTAGCATAGCCAGTTTAAATTCATTAAGAATAGATCTATGGCTTGAAATAGTGCCGAGAGCATTCCACGCCCCAACACTCCTCAAGCGAAAGGCCGCCGAACAAGTTGTACCTAAAATGAAGGATTGTAACTGGAGTAGGGAGAGAATAAGCTCCTCAGCTAAGAAGGGAGTTGAAGCCATGCCTCCAGTTACAGCTCGACAAGCGAAGTTTTGAAAACAATTGAGTTTAACAATTGAGGATTTAACTTTAACCACTGGCCACCAAACAACAGATGCATAAGTAAGCATTGGGAGAGCCAGTGATTTGTAGATAAAATATAACATTTTGAGGGAAAATCCCCAAGAATTACCAAAAGCTCGGCGGCATTGCCAAAAAATAGCAGTGGCTTTTGTAGTTTAAAGTCCAGATGATACTTCCAAGAAAGTCTGTTATCCAGAAAAACTACAAGGTGTTTGACGTAGGTTGAGCTATTAACCTTACAACTGAAAAGTGATGGTACAGAACAAGCTGCAGTGTTCCTACGCCTTGTAAATATAACCAAGTCGGTCTTAGATGGGTTCACATGTAAACCCTTATCCAGACACCACCGTTCTATAATGAGAAGAGCGTGCTGAGTTAAATCTGATAAGATATTCAGCTACAGCTGAATATCTTATCAGATTTAACTCAGCACGCACCAGCCAATGGCCATGCAGAGATTAAATAAAAATCGTTCACCAGGGGTTGATTGCATTAATTCAGAGCTCTTGATATTCGGAGGGCTAACTTTGTGGAACTGTCTTTTCGACCTTATTCGATTAGTATGGCGAAATGAAGTTATGCCGAAAGAATGGAAAGTGACCGCGTTATGCCCAATATTCAAAAAGGGTGATCGCTTAAAAAGCGAGAACTATCGCGGAATAGCTCTCCTTTGCACAGCATATAAGTCACTTTCATACATTATATTGGGAAGAATTACTCCTTTAGCGGAGGAAATTATCGATGACTACCAAGGAGGATTCCGTCCAAATTGGTCAGTCACTGATGAAGTTTTTTCGATTCTGAAAAAACTTAATCTTTTCAATTCCGGTGTTCGACAAGGAGATGCGCTATCCCCGATACTTTTTAATCTCATGTTGGAATACATCCTTCGTAAAAGTGCAACACCTCAGGACAAGATTCAAGTATCTTGGATCTCTCATTACTCACGATAATAGCGTTGGAGAGGATATCAAGGTGCGAATTGCCGCTGGCAATCGGACTTTGTATCCTCTACGTCCACTGCTGAAATCAAAATATCTTGCAAATACGGATAAGCTGAAACTGTACAGAGTGTTGATCTAACCCGTTGTCATGTATGGATGTGAGAGTTGTACCTTGACGGATGAGTACGAAAGATGACTTCTAACATTCGAGAGAAGAATCATGCGTGTGATATATGGCCCAAAACGCGACGTTGAGGGCACATACCGAGCTCGTTTCAATCACGAGATCAGGAATTTAATACAAATTCCTGATATCGGCAATAATGCAATATTAAATGATGTTCTCGAATAACATTGTGACTAGGAAACTTGGTTGTAAATTCTGTTTGATGTTCTATAATTAAAGTGTTAAGCCTTTCAATTGATTCATTATTTAACTCAGGTAAAAATACTATATTCACTATTTTAATTAAAAGCAAAATCACATCAAATTTGTCGAAGAAATCGGTATTTCCAATTTGAATGAGATCATGAATCAATATTGGGAAAAATCTTAGTAAACACCAAAACTGTGATGCCGTGTGTTTCAAATTTTTTGTCTTTCTTTCTAAATTTAACAGTGACGAAATGTTAGACATATTCAGATAGCCAAAATTATTAGTTTTTAATCTTTTATTGAAGTTTTCTAGTGTAATAAGTTTCCGCTGTTTTGTTAAATATAAAAGAAAAAGTTTCAATTCCTACTGTCCAATCCCTTCTAATATATCAGGCATTTTATCGACACTTTGTGATTTGAAAGTGTTAAAATATTTCCAAATTCTCGACCGGGACCATATAATCGCGGCTATAATCGTTTTTATTTCTAAGTAATCCTGAATCAACTGTATAAGATTTGTTTATATCTTTTGAATGTATTCTAATAATAAAAATCGTAGTGTTTCTAAAACGGATACATAAAAAATCTGTTTGTCACAGGACATTGGCAATCATAAATATTAAATTTTTTGTTCTAGATTCTGTCAGTTCTAATGCCAAGAGCGATTTCTCTAGGTGACCGCACTTTAGGAAAAATATATTTTTGGTTGAAGTGGATTTCTAAGAATATTTAATTATATCCGCTTGTAGCAAGTTATTTAATTTGTTGAATTGGCTCTACCTACTACTTTTTTACGAATGGATGATTCCACTACTTGAGTAAAACTTGAAATTGATTCCACTATTTGGTTTAGTTTATTATAATTTAAATTTAATTTCATTAATTTTTGCAACATTTAATCTTCAGCTTTTAATAAGACATCGTCAATTGTAGTATTACTTAAATTAGATTGCAATATAGTGTCGTTTAGCAACAATGTTCTGTCTTTCGTAATTATGTTGGTATTTGAATTGATTTTGCTCTTTAATTTATGTTTACTCAGAATGTGTTTAGTTAATCCACTAAAAGTTTCATAACGTGCAGTACAATCCTTTTCTCCACAAATAAGATTGTCTGTTTGAAAATTTTGGCTTTGGTGCACTGTTTTGACCATTACAAAATTGTACCATTACACCAGCGTTGATTGGAATTTTGAAAAGTTCGGCAAACTGTTTAAAGAATGCCCTTATGTGAGATTTGTATGTTTAGACTGCCAAGGTGTAGAAGAAGATACAGTGTATGAAGAGTTCAATAAAATTAATGAATTCATATGTGAGTTGAAACAACACTTGACTGTTAACCATTTAAAACTGAATCAACAATTAGGAGAAATAAAAAATCAAGTAGTAGAGATCCAAAAGCCTGTGGAGCAACCTACAACATTTGCAACAGTAGTAAAAACTAATCCAACTAAGATGGTTTTACTACAACCGAAGCAACCCCAAGAAAACAAGAAAACTAGAGATGAATTATCAATGAAAATCGATCCTAAAAGCATACCAGTAATGGGCTGCAGAAACATTTCTAATGGAGGAATTATCCTACAGTGCGATACGAATGATGCCAAGGAGAAGCTAAAAACGATTATTACAGAGAAGATGGGTGCTGAGTATGATGTGAAACTTCCAATGGAGCGTAACCCAAGAGTTAAAATTCTTGATATGTCAGAAAAATTAGAAAATGTGGAAATAGTGTCGGCGCTAAAACAACAAAATCCTATTCTGGCAAACAGTGTAATTAAGGTTGTAATTACTTATGTTAGACGCAGCTCTCATAAGGTAGACACAATTATTGAAGTTAACGCGGAAAATTTCAGAAAAATTATAGAAGCTGAAAAGTTAAATATTCATTTTGACAGATGCCATGTAGTGGAGTCAATTGGGATATCACGGTGTTATAATTGTAATGGATTCGGTCATTACAGTAGTAAATGTACGAGTAAACTTTGTTGTCCAAGGTGTAGCGAGAATCATAAAGAAAAGGATTGTAATAGTCAGGAGGTAAAGTGCAGCAATTGTATTGCTGTAAATAGCAAACTGAATATGAATATTGCTACTGATCACTCGACTTGGGATAGTTCTTGTACGGTATATCAACGAAAAATTAAAACGTTAAAAAGTAAAATCAGCTACCAATAGCAATCCATAAAAAAAGATTTGCTCTATACAAATATTCGAAGTCTACCCTCAAATTTCTTGGAATTACAGTTAATGTTTAAATACTATGAACCAGCGATAGTACTTCTCAGTAAAACACGAACAACTGTCGATATGTATGACGCAGAATTTTATATTGAAAATTATAATATAAATGTGTAAGATGTGACTCGGATAGTCGGCATACTGGAGGTGTTATCATATATATACATGAAAACATAAGTTTCAAAATTATTTCTAATTATGAAAGGAACCGTACTTGGTTTTTAGCGATTCAGGTCATAAAAGGTTACCATACAGCTGGAATATTTGGTGTACTATATAGATCATTCCAAACAACAAACGCAGTATTTTTTAGTAATTTAGAAGAATGGCTTGAACAAATTATCAATTATAATAAGTTAAATTTTATATTTGGAGATTTTAACATTGATTTCAAAAGCAACGATTTTTATAGTTTAAAATTAAATCAGCTAATTAAAGATTATAGATTGACGCAAGTAGTTCAAGATTACACTAGAGTTACGCAAATCAGCAATACCTTAATAGACTTATTATTGACCAATTCAACAATAATTCGGTGTGAAGTTATTAAAGACCAACAAATAAGCGATCATGGTATTTTGAGTGCGGACATAAGCAATGGGGAGATGAAGATATTAGAAGAAAGAAAAGGAATCGAAATTAGATCATGGAAAAACTACTCTGAGAATAATCTGAACTGTATTCTTAATCAACAATTGCGGCAAGTTCGAACGAAATGTGATATAAATGAAAATGCAGATGAATTAATAATCCCTTGGTTCTCAGAAAACTTAAAATTACTGAAGGAAGAGAAGGTGCGTAGTTATAATATTATGAAAATCATAAATTCAGATGGCAATTGGGAAAAATATAGAAAAGTGAGAAATTTATACAAGCAATCATTAAGAAAGGAGCAATCTGAGTACTTTAAGAACAAATTTATGGAACACCAGTACAATCCGAAAGAGCTGTGGAAAACACTCAAATCCATGTACAAGTCAAAAAACTCGACACAGTGGAATATTGAATTTGACAGTAAAACCGACAGTATTACCGACAAGCAAGAACTAGCTGAAGCACTAAACCATGAATTTGTGTCTAGCGTGACAGATATTCACAAAAATATTCCGGAAATATTGGATTGGAATTGTTTAGAGGCTAATAAGGATTTTGGACAGTTCCATTTCCATGAAATCACCCAACATGATATAATAAACATATTAAATAAAACAAAGTCTCAATATGGAATCGAAGGTATTAACCGAAAAGTCATGCTAGATGCGATGAAAAATCCAAAGTTCGCTGGAATTTATACTGATATAGTAAATCAAAGTCTATATGATGCAATAGTGCCCACCTCTTGGAAAATATCAACAGTAATTCCTATTCCAAAAACCGTAACACCGACCACATCAGAAGACTTACGACCTATCAATATGCTTCCAATATACGAAAGTGCGCTGGAACGGTTAATTAAATCCCAACTAGTTAATCATATTGCTATAAATAACATACTAGTGGACCAACAATCTGGATTTAGAGAATTTCATTCCTGCGAAACAGCATTAAACCTAATGTTGGATAATTGGAAAATGCAAATTGACAAAAATAAATCAGTGATTGCAGTTATAAAACACTGTCAAGTAAACATGTTCGCAGATGACACATTAATCACAATTTCGGCCACAACTTATTCTGAAGCAGTACGAAAAGTAAACGAAGATTTGGAGAATCTGAGGAAGTGGTTAATGTTTCATAAATTGTCACTCAATATCTCAAAAACGAAATACATGGTATTGTCAATCAAAACAAAGTTTGAGGATAATGCAGATATCGTAGTTGGCAATCAAAACATTGAAAGAGTACTTTTTATTCATCTTTTTGGCGATGTAATCTAGATGCTGGCATATGCGATTGTTGGAGCACATAATTTTTTTTCTACGGTGGTTCTATCTACATTTTTTCACAATTAGTGTTAAAATGAAAAACTGAGTAGATATTAACATTTAATAACAATCCACGAAATAAATAATTGTGTACGTTTACAATTTAAAACTAATCGTAAAAAAGTATGTTTTGCAATAGTATCAGTAGAATGTATTCGTATGAATTATAATTATAGCTCTTACTAAACCAACGTAGAAAATTTTTTAAATCTACACATTTTTAGTTTAAGCTGCGTATGAAAAAAATTAAATCCTAATTGTATAAAGTATATAAAATTATGAATACGTACCTCATAATTTAAAAACTTACATATCGATCCACCTTACATATCGATTTTTACCTGAACAGATCTATAATTGTGACGAGCCCGGTCTGGTTTACAAAGGTTTGCAAAAGAAAACCAACGCTACCGTTTTAAAAAATAACTGCTGTAGGATGAATATCCATGAAGGAAAGGGGGTCACCCTTATGCCTTGTGTAGATGCAACTGGGACACATAAACTCGATTTAATGATGATTGGAAAATCTAAAAATCCTCGGTGTTTTAAAAATGTAAATCTACCACTGTATTACAAATCATCCAAAAAAGATTGGCAAACTTCTGCGCTTTTTAAGAAGTGGTACAGCGATTTATTCATCCCTGTAGTTTGTCGTCACTTCGAAGCTGAGAAGCAAAGCAAATTTATCGGTCGATAATGCCACCTGTCATGGGACAGCAAACATTGTTTCCCATGATGAAAACTTCAAGGTTATATTTTTCCCACCCAACAAAACACCCTTGTTGCAACCACCTTCTGTCAGCACTCGTGGCGTTATGTGTAAACGGCAATAACGACATGGTCTCAGCACTGAAAATTTTAAAAGACGTTTCGTTTTTGATAGTTGGAAGTCTGGAATCAAGTCCCACGATCCGTTGTCATGAGTTCATTTAAACATCTGTTTTCATCGATCGACGCAATAGAATTTAATAAACCTGAAGATCATTTTGTGCAAGAGGACGATATCTCCCTGACTAGACTTTACAATTTGGTAATCGAAAATGATTTAACTGAGAACGAAATAATGGAATGGGCGAGTGGTAACGACTAGAGAAGCGTACTTTTTGAAATAGAAGATGAAATAGCAAACGACATCGCAGCGATTCGACTCAAAATCGATGGCTTCAGAGCCGTAGTTAAACATTTTGACGAAGTTGGTAAAAAATATTACACATACCTACTAAAAAGTCAAAAAGGGCTGACTGTTGTGTTAAAAAGGATTGAAAGCTGTGTAGATGTAAGCGACATTCAAGCTGCACTTGCTGCGGAAGGTTTCCATGTTAAATCAATTGGTAATATAGTAAACCGAGAAAAGATACCTCAACCAATGTTCCGTTTGGAACTAGAGCCAGAAGAAGAAAAATCAAAAGGAGTTCACAAGATTTACAACCTGAAATATTTGCTACATCGCAAAATAGTCATTGAAGAACCTAAGAAGAGGATTGGACCAGTTCAATACATAAGGTGCCAAGAATATGGACACACGAAAGCATTCTGCTCCTTAAATGAAGTTTGTGTTATTTGTGGCGAACTTCACGACTCCAAGCAGTGTGACAATTCGCGTAATGACCCATTTGTGAAACGTTGTAGTAACTGCGGTGAAAACCATACTGCAAATTACAGGGGTTGTGCAGTGTATCTGGACTTAAAACGAAAAATAAACCCTAGAATGAGAGCTGAGCAACGATTGCTCAATATGCAATTTAATCAGAGGGCCATGTTACCAAAAAACACAATAGTCACCAAAACAACAAGTGCAAACACACAAAATGATAACTTGGAGGCGTTTGACAGCAGTTTTGCACAGCCAGGTGTTTCTTATGCAAATATAGTTAAAGGTAACAAACCCAAACCCAAAGTTCATTTTAATGAAGAGGACCTAAATATTCATAACATGGTAAATAAATTAACCGAGACCATCCAAAGTTTCATGATGATGATGGAAAAACAAATGAGCATGATGATGCAAAATATGAATACGCTTATGCAAATTATAGTCAAAAATCAAAAATGACAGTTCTAAAAATAGCTATTTGGAATGCGAACGGGCTTTCGCAACATAGAGCTGAGGTTCAAACCTTTCTTATCGAACAAAATATAGACATCATGTTAATATCTGAAACACACTTCACAAAACAAAATTTTTTTAATATTACCGGCTATTCCGTTTATGACACCAAACATCCGGATGGAAAAGCACACGGCGGCACTGCAGTCCTAATAAAAAGAAGATTCAAACACTACGAACTTCAGAAATATGCTAAAGATCATATCCAAGCCACAACTATCTGCTTGGAAGAATGGTCTGGGAAATTTGTAATATCATTTGTAATGTCCACCGAAACACGCAATTAAAAAACTGCAATTCATCGATTATTTTAATCAGTTGGAAATGAAATTTCTAGCTGGGGGTGATTACAACGCGAAACATGTGCAATGGGGTTCGAGGTTGACGTCACCAAAGGGCAAGCAACTCTACGAAGCAATGAACGAGAAAAACCTAGATTATTTATCATCTGGACATCCCACATATTGGCCTACAGATAGAAAGAAAATTCCTGATTTAATAGATTTCAGGTTAACTGTTATGATTTATCATCAGATCACTCACCAATAATAGTAACACTAAGTACCCAAGCATTAAAAACTGCACCACCCCAACGTTTAACTAACAAACTAACGAAATGGGTTCTCTATAGAAACATAGTAGATGTAAATTGTCATCTGGATGTCCCACTTCGCACACCAGAAGATATTGATGCCGCGATAGAAAATTTAAGACAAATAATGGAAATGGCTGCAAAAAAAGCTACTCCGGAGATCAAAAATTCAGAAAAAAGTAATAAGCTTACAAGTAACATTCAAAAGTTATTGGCAGAGAAGCGGGCAATTCGGCGGCTATGGCAGCTTTACCAATCTCCTTTGCATAAATGGAAATTAAATATAGCTATTAAAGCTCTGAGAGAAGCAATACGGGAAGAAAAAAATGTAGGAATACAGAATTACCTTAGTGATCTCACAGCAACAGAAAAAACAGATTACTG